>NW_021026158.1:413691-435047 GCF_004153795.1 Camellia sinensis
ACTTTCGAGAATACCCCCTCCCCCCCCCCCCCCCCCCCCCCCCCCCCCCTCATTCCTCCTTGTTTTCACCGCAGTGTTTCAAAAAATTTGAAAACTTAGGTCAATGCAATGATTTAAAGGTGTAGAAGAGCAGGTGAGATGGACTACCGTTTCACTCAAATTTACTGGCACAACAAGCGCAAGGCAGAAGCAAAACAAGAGTGTGAAAATTCACTGCTGCTCCATTTATAACTTCTGGCGTAACTAGCTCCAAGATAAAAACAGACTCAAAGAAAAGCAAAAAGACAAACACAAAACAAAACAGTGATACCCGAGGGAACACCCCGGAATCACCCGACTCTAACAAACAGGATTGACTCGATACAACAAGACAGACTCAACAGGATTGACTCGATACAACAAGACAGACTCAACAGGACTGACTCGATACAATAAGACAGACTCGACAGGACTGACTCGATACAATAGACAGACTCGACAGGACTGACTCGATACAATAAGACAGACTTGACAGGACTGACTTGATACAACAAGACAAACTCAACAGGTTTGACTCGATACACAAGATAGACTCAATACCTAAGTCAGAAAGTACAAAAATCAGCATTTACAAATGCTCAAAACAGTGCATGCCATACGCCACATCTGGAGTAAACTGAGTGCCGCCTGCAGGTGGTTCATCCTTGATCACAAAACAACACAGGTCCAGAGTACCAGGGATATCAGACCCTTCTGAAGCTATGGTTCCAAGACTACTTAGCAAAGAGAAAACATATAGCATCTCAGCCTGATTTCACCAGAACCATCATGAGCGAAGCTGAATGACTGCGCTCCCTACAGAATTCTGCCCAAAATTTTGCCCTGTAAACTGACACCCTCAGGTAAAACGATTCTTCCAAATACTGATGCCCGCAGGCCTGATACCCAGACTTGCAAACTGATACATGCGATTCCCTGTAGAGACACACTCTAAAAGCACATAAACAAGCAAGTGAGAGCCAAAACACTCCTATGTTGGGGTAGGGTTTCCCTCCTATTTTGTCAGGCGCTAGGGTTTCACTACGCACGCAGCGATTTCAAAACCTAAAATCGGGTAAGCAACCTGTCTTAGCTTTGGAATGGTCACTATGGATTCTGAATATGCACTAGGTCGAATGGTCAAAAGGGTGCCCCAGTAAAAATCGGGGTTTGTGTTCCCATCATGGCAGAAGCCCGTAACCGGTCAGCCTTATGGCACGCTTCTCGAAGCGAGCCTCTGGCAAATCGTTCAGGAATAGCATACGGCAAACACGGTGTCCTAGGCCACCAATACACATGCAATGCAAAGAAACACATAAGTGTAGTCAAAACAAGATATCATGAGTTTGAGTCAACTTCTCTAAATCCCCAGCAGAGTCGCCAGAAACTGTAGACGTCCCCGAATGTCCTGGAGGGAGAACCCCCGTTCTGTTCAATTGTGGGCTCGCTACATTCGGACTCAAATCGTCACGGTTCTTAATCTGAACCAAAGAGTCCAAATCCAGCAAATCGTTTTGGAAAACAGATTTTTAGAAAGAAGTGCCAAACATGGACTGCTTTGCCAGATACAGAGTCGCCACCTAAATATTTTTTATGGGGGAATTTAGGAAACCCTGACTCGTTTGCCTAAGGTCACGTGTTTGTCATCACCAAAGTAGCCTCGGCTCGAGAACTTGGGTACGATTAGGGAAGGTCAGCTATGAGCACCCCCTCTCGCCCGATCCGAAGATCGGCCTCTACTAACCATGATATCTAGTTTTGAAAGCATTATGCGTTCTTATTCCGGTATTAGCCTAGATTTACTATGTGATACACACAACATACAAGTATAGACTGGGTCGCCTGAATTGGAACAAAACATTTCATGTTTGTTTTGAAAATGGTTTGCTACTCGTAAGTAGGCTAAAATGCAGATTTTTTCCACCTCGGGTGGGCTTAGGAAAACATGATTTTCCCACTATTTAGTGGGCTTAAAACTCACAGTCAATGCATTTTTCCAATTCAGATAATCCAACCTTCACCCACAGGCATTCAGGCAGATATATCACATAAGCACATAGACTCATGGTAAGCATACTATCATGGCAACACTCACACACATGCAAGGATGCTAAAGGGTAAATGCTTACCGAGTACTCCAAGCCAAAACAGAAACTAGTTAGTAAATCAAATGCATGATCCTAGTTCATGTTAAGATGACTAATGCAACATATGCAAGATGCAACTACAATAGGCTCGGCTATTCTAAGATGGCATATGATGATGCTACAGCTAACGCGTATTTAACTTAGAATTGAAATACAAATGTAGTTAGTATGATGCACCGAGCCCGGTGATGCAAGACAAATGAATGATGCAAACATGTAAGCATAAGTATGCTAATTGAAACATGCCCTAATACTAACCATTGAAAGCAGGTAACTAAAAGGGAGAAAGAAGTGGGGGTTGGAAGACATGCACACACGCACCCACATTTATTACAAATTCGCCCTCGCTTGGAGGAACCAAAAGAATATACAAATTAATTAACCTACAAACTAATTAATTATTACAGACCACCTAACTAGTAGAAAGCAATAAACAGCCTCGAGAAGAGGGTCCGATGCATGTGTGCTCGGGTTTGCTCAGAAATCCGTTGCCATGCACAAGCTGCCTCTGTTTTCCCTGCTCTGCTCCTCTGAAAATTGCACAAGTCCCAAGGTACACTCCATGGACACTATGGAACACCACCGACCAAGGGGAATCACCACCGGCCAAAGGAGTTGGTCATCGACCAATTATGGAGCTCTCGGCCACAAATTTGGTCGGTCGGCAGTATAGATGGTCGGCCGGCCAAACATGCCTGCAGAAACCTATTTTGACAGCAGCAGAGGACAGACAAGGCATGGCAAAGTATTTCAAAGCAAAATGCGCTGCGGTGCCATTCACACAAGGGGCCACTTTCCGTTGCCATTCAATGCGCTGCGGTGCCATTCACACAAGGGGCCACTTTCCGTTGCCATTCAATGCGCTGCGGTGCCATTCACACAAGGGGCCACTTTCCGTTGCCATTCAATGCGCTGCGGTGCCATTCACACAAGGGGCCACTTTCCGTTGCCATTCAATGCGCTGCGGTGCCATTCACACAAGGGGCCACTTTCCGTTGCCATTCAATGCGCTGCGGTGCCATTCACACAAGGGGCCACTTTCCGTTGCCATTCAATGCGCTGCGGTGCCATTCACACAAGGGGCCACTTTCCGTTGCCATTCAATGCGCTGCGGTGCCATTCACACAAGGGGCCACTTTCCGTTGCCATTCAATGCGCTGCGGTGCCATTCACACAAGGGGCCACTTTCCGTTGCCATTCAATGCGCTGCGGTGCCATTCAAACAAGGGGTAACTTTCCGTTGCCATGCAGTGTCCTTCAGACAAGGGACAGTTTTTTTTCCGATCTGAGATTGTGCATCTCAAGAGTAAGTTCTGTACTCGTTGAGCAGTGACTGTTTGCCAAAATGGTTTTTGAGAATTTTTACTGAGGTTGACTGATTCTTTTGAAAATTATCCCATTTTTCCAAAACTGAACCATTTCGTGGACCCAAAACAGGAAAATTTTCAGTGCTCATAGCCTAACTTGCATGATTTCAAATCAGAAAATTGAACAAGCATGTTAATCTAACTCTCATTTTGGTCAAAATTGTTTTAGTAGAAAGCCAAAAACAAGAAATGGTCAAAATGATGAACTAGGGGCACAGTTGAGTCAGGTGCTCTGTCTTTTTCCCTTTATCAACGCACTTGCCAGAAAGGGCACTCTACTTGCCGGAAAGGGCACCGTGTTCCCCAAAAAAGGGCACCACTGAAGCTGACCGCAAAAGGGCAAAAAGCTCTCACATCCTCCAAGTAACGAGGTATCAATACAAGTATGAAGCACGAACTGGAATGGATCAAGATATTCCACTTCCTCATCTGGACAGATCTGATCACGTCCAAACTCCCCAGCAAAGCATCATCAACCGATGTCAGCTGCAAATTTGCTACACATCCCATCTTAGTGCAACCCCTCTGTGGGAGGAACTCACTGGCTGTGAGCAGAAGAAAGAGAATCTAGCAGAATGCTAGGGGCAAGAACCCGCGACTTCCTGTTTATCCATCAACCACCCAGGGGAGGGATTGAAAATGAGAGATTAAAAAATAGAGAGATGTGCGATGAGAGGAAAAGTGAGAAAATGACTTTTTCAGAAAAACAGAGCTTGGGGGCCAAGTGATGTGAGAATCACAAATGAGAAAAGGTGGGAAACAATACCCGAAGAAACAGGCTCCCTGTGCACGTCTGTATGTCGTGTCTTTTGTTTTATTTGTCACAAATCTTCTTTTTAGTCGTTCCGAGCGTGTCTCGTTGTGTTTAGGTTATTTTACCTTTGTTTTCCATTTTTGAGTCGTTTTGGCTGTGGTCAGTTGTAGGCTCAATACTCAGTCGAGAACTCATTCTCAATTTAAAAAATGAATCGTTTTGTGCTCAGAGTATTGTGTCATTCTATACATTTGTGCAAAACAAGATTTGTTCTTTCATAAAAACCACAGGGTTCAACCCAGGTCATGTGAGAACAGTAAAACCAGGACCTATCTGAAGCTGTATAGGTTCCAGGCTGCAAAGTAAAAGAAAAGAGAGAAAATTTGGAGCATCTGAGTTTGTTTCAACTTCAGAAAATTCTGAAATTGCATTCCGTGTGTACCTCTTCAGGTCTTGTTAATGCTACCGAAGTATGAGTGCGCCTCTAACTCAAGCTTAACCCTGCTTCAAGTCAGAATGGCAATTAAAGCAACAGCAGATGTTATCTCTCGCCAATATAAACAGGGTGTACCTTTTTCAAGCGGAGTGTGTTACAAACCCCTCTGAGAGGTAAATCGGATGTCGCGTTTGGATTTGGTCTCGTTAAGGCTTGTATTTCCTTATTCGGTATTTTGTTTCAAACATGCTTTTGAAGTTGCACATTTGTCGCATCGTTATGCACACCATTTCTCGCATTGTTGCACATACCATTCGTTGCATTGTTATGCACATCTATCTTGCATTGTCATGCACCTCTTTACTTGCGTTGTCATACTTCACTTGCATTGTTATGCACCCATTTCTCCTGCATTGTGATGCACGTTCCAGTTGCATTGTTATGCACCTTTCCACTTGCATTGCTATTCTTTCTTCTCGCGCGTGCGACAGGTTAGACCTCCTTTGGTTTAGAGCATTTGGAACACGTTCCAATGCTTATATCTTTCAGAAACACTGGGATACGTCCCTATGTTTCCCCTTCTCTCTGAAACACCGGGATACATCCCTATGTTTCTTCTCCTTTTCAAAACACCGGGATACGTCCCTATGTTTCTTCTCCTTTTCCGAAGCACCGGGATACGTCCCTATGTCTCTTCTCCGTTTTCGAAACACCGGGATACGTCTTTATGTTTCTTCTCCCTTTCTGAAACACTGGGATACGTCCTTATATTTCTCCCTCTTTGGTTAAGAGCATTCGAAATACGTTCCAATGCTTGAACTATTCTGAAACACTGGGATACGTCCCTATGTTTCTCCCTCTTTGGTTAAGAGCATTCGGAATATGTTCCAATGCTTGAACCATTCCTAAACCCTGGGATACGTCCCTAAACACTGGGATACGTCCCTATGCTTCTCTCATTTGGTTAAGAGCATTTGGAATACGTTCCAATGCTTATACCTTTTCGAAACACCGAGATACGTCCCTACGTTTCTCTCTTTCCGAAACACCGGGATACGTCCCTATGTTTCTCTCTCTCCGAAACACTGGGATACGTCCCTATGTTTTTTCTCTTTTTTCGAAACACCGGGATACGTCCCTATGTTTCTTCGCCTTCATTCCGAAACACTGGGATACGTCCCTATGTTTCTTCTTTATTCCGAAACACCGGGATACGTCCCTATATTTCTTCTCCTTTTCGAAACACCCAGGATACGTCCCTATGTTTCTCCTTCTTTTTCCGAAACACTGGGATACGTCCCTATGTTTCTCCTTCATTCCGAAACACAGGGATACATCCCCATGTTTCTCTACCTCTCTGAAACACCAGGATACGTCCCTATGTTTCTCCCTCTTTGGTTAAGAGCATTTGGAATACGTTCCAGTGCTTGAACCACTTTGAAACACCAGGATACGTCCCTATGTTTCTCTCTCTTTCTAAAACACCGGGATACATCCCTATGTTTCTCCCTCTTTGGTTAAGAGCATTTGGAATATGTTCTGGTGCTTGAACCACTCTGAAACACCGGGATACGTCTCTATGTTTCTCTCTTTCCGAAACACCTGGATACGTCCCTATGTTTCTCCCTCTTTGGTTAAGAGTATTTGGAATACGTTCCGGTGCTTGAACCACTCTGAAACACTGGGATACGTCCCTATGTTTCTCCTTCATTTCGAAACACCGGGATACGTCCCTATGTTT
Source organism: Camellia sinensis (assembly GCF_004153795.1). Lineage (NCBI taxonomy): Eukaryota > Viridiplantae > Streptophyta > Magnoliopsida > Ericales > Theaceae > Camellia > Camellia sinensis. The sequence continues at coordinate 420,155 of NW_021026158.1, forward strand.
CTCTCTCTTTCCGAAATACCGAGATACGTCCCTATGTTTCTCCCTCTTTGGTTAAGAGCATTTAGAATACGTTCCGGTGCTTGAACCACTCTAAAACACTGGGATACGTCCCTATGTTTCTCCTTCATTTCGAAACACCGGGATACGTCCCTATGTTTCTCTCTCTTTCCGAAACACCGGGATACGTCCCTATGTTTCTCCCTTTTTGGTTAAGAGCATTTGGAATACGTTCCGGTGCTTGAACCACTCTGAAATACCAGGATACGTCCCTATGTTTCTCCTTCGTTTCGAAACACCGGGATACATCCCTATGTTTCTCCCTCTTTGTTTAAGAGCATTTGGAATACGTTCCAGTGCTTGAACCACTCTGAAACACTGGGATACGTCCCTATGTTTCTCCTTCGTTTCGAAACACCGGGATACATCCCTATGTTTCTCCCTCTTTGGTTAAGAGCATTTGTGCTTGTACCTTTCCAGAAACACCGGGATTTACGTCCCTATGTTATCTTACATGATCATAAAGTTATGCTCGGCTTTGATGCATTGTCTTGCATTTTGCCCCTGCCCTTGGGCGCATATCTTTTGTCTGCTACTTGTATGCTTTTTGTCTAAGATCTTCGGCCTTGTCAAACAATGGTGTTCCTGGGCTTTGACATTCCACTTCCGTCATTTTTTATGACTTTCGAGTTCTGTCAAAGAGGGGCAACTGTAGACACCCCATTTTTAACCATCCTTAAGACTTGGACGTCATCGTTTGAACACTCGATGATTACCCTTGTTTGTGTTCGTCTTGAGTTCTCGGAGGTTTCGGCTACACGCCTTACCTCAAGACCTCTCGACTTGTTTGTTTTGTGTTTGGTTTTGCATCAAACACTTGTTGTTTTGCTTCTGAGGGTGGGAAATAGCTTGTAGGCCATCCTTACACCTCACCGACCATGGCTTGAGGCCATTGGCCTTGTTTCCTTGCCACCGGCCATTGGTGATAGCCGGTCGGCACTATTGATGGTCGGTCGGCATTGTGTTTGGTCGGCCGGCCACTGATTTTGGTCAATTGGCCACTTTTTCTGGCTGAAACCTTTTCTTGAGGGGATTTGAACCTTTTGAACCCTTCGTTTTAGCTTCTTGAGGAAGCTTGAACCTTTTGAATCTTTGTTCTAGCTTCTCCAAGTAGCTTGAACCCTTTGTCTAGCTTCTCCAAGAAGCTTGGCCCTTTTGTCTAGCTTCTCCAAGAAACTTGGCCTTCTTGGCACTTTTGCTCCTAGCTTCTAAGAGAAGCTTGGCCCCTTTGCTCCAAGCTTCTAAGAGAAGCTTGGACCCTTCTTCCTCTATAAAAGAAGACCTCCTCTTCCATTGCAAGGGTTCTAACACTTTTGTCTAAGACAAAAACATATATCTCTCTTGATATCTCTACATCCAAGCCTTCAAAGTGCTTGGTTCTTGACCCCTTTGCACCACAACTCCTAAGCACACACCTCCACCACTCATCTAAGGTTCTTGGAAGGTCTTGTAGGGACTCAAGACTTGGTTTTAACTCAGAAAAATTTGTTGGAGTGCTAGTTTTGAAGAAGGTTTTCAAGGGTGAGTTTCTAAGCCTTAAATCCCCCTTTCTTGCACAAGCTTTTAGCCTATCTTGTATGCTGTTTTGGGCTTTGTCATAAACTGAAAAAGTCTTGTTTTTTAGTGCTTTAAATAGTTTTTTAAGGTCACTTTGTTGTTTGGGGTTGTTTGACCCCTCTAAGGCCTTGTTTGGCCCCCATTTTGTGCTATTTTGGTGAGCTCCAGGACCACCTTGTTTGGGCCTCCTCACCACTGAAATCTTGAGGGATTTCATTGGTGGGGATGGTGCTTTAAGGTCTTAAGAAGGAGAGGGCCATCCCCTCTCCTTATTGTCTTCAAAATGTGACATTTTAGCCTCACGTGTAAGCACCATTCTTGAGTTCATGTTGGCCATGTCTTAAGTGTTACTTGTGCTTATTTTTCCATGATATAGCACCGTTTTAAGTTGATTTAGACACACCATGCATGCTTAGCATACTTGTCTTGTAATGCCATGAAATTGCCTTAACATGCTTTGTGCTTTGAGCCTTGTTTCTAGCATGATTTTGGCTTAGTTTTGTGAAGCTTTTATGCATATTGTGGCATGATTTAGGTCTGATTTTGGTTGTTTGGGTCATCCATGACTTGCTTTGTATAGCTACCATGCAATCTAGCTTGTATGCTTTGAGTGTTGGCTCCTCTACCATGCTCTATTTGCATCATTTCAGTGGTTTGGCACCATTAGTTATGATATTTCAGCCCTTGCTCCATTCTTGTATGCTTGCATTTGATGCCCCTTTAATATTTTAAGAGGTTGGTGTCTTATATTCCATGTTTGGCCCCTTTTGCATGCCTTTAGAATTAGGCCATTTAGATGCCATCTAAGTGTGTCTTTGACCTTGTTTTGGCATGATTTGGGGCTATTTTGTTTCACTTTGGTCACGTGCTTCATGTGTCACATTACCATAGTTTAAGTCCTTGGGCTTGGTTCCGTGCCTTGCATGCTTGTTAGCTTAGGTTGTGTGCCTAGTATACATTGCTTGCGCTTATGCTCATGTTGCATACTTAGCTCACATGCTTAGGTTGCATTCGGCATGCATGCCTTGCCTTTTGATTAACCATGATTGAGGTTGGGCCCCTTGTTTGTTTGTATGCATTTCATTCTAATATTGAATTGCATGCTTTGGCTTCTTGGTCCATCACGCATTGAAATGCGCGATTGGTGGTCCGAGGGTCGAGGACCATCCTCCTTTGAGTCACGAACATGATAAGGAGGGTGTTGGTGCAAACATTGCTTTGAAAATACTTTGCCATGCCTTGTCTGTCCTCTGCTGCTGTCAAAACAGGTTTCTGCAGGAATCTTTGGCCGGCCGACCATCTATACTGCCGACTGACCAAATATTTGTGGTCGAGAGCTCCATAATTGGTCGATGACCAACTCCCTTTGGCCGGTGATGATTCCCCTTGGTCGGTGGTGTTCCACAGTGTCCATGGAGTGTACCTTGGGACTTGTGCAATTTTCAGAGGAGCAGAGCAGGGAAAATAGAGGCAGCTTGTGCATGGCGACGGATTTCCAAGCAAACCCGAGCATGCATGCATCGGACCCTCTTCCCGAGGCTGTTTATTGCTTTCTACAAGTTAAGTGGTCTGTAATAATTAATTAGTTTGTAGGTTAATTAATTTGTATATTCTTTTGGTTCCTCCGAGCGAGGGTGAATTTGTAATAAGTGTGGGTGCGTGTGTACATGTCTTCCAACCCCCACTTCTTTCTCCCTTTTACTTATCTACTTTCAATGGTTGGTATTAGGGCATGTTTCAATTAGCATACGTATGCTCGCATGTTTGCATCATTCATTTGTTTTGCATGCACCGGGCTCGGCGCATCATACTAACTGTATTTGTATTTCAATTCTAAGTTGAATACGTGTTAGTTGTAGCATCATCATATGCCATCTTAGAATAGCCGAGCCTATTGTAGCTGCATCTTGCATGTGTTGCATTAGCCATCTTAACATGAACTAGGATCATGCATTTGATTACTAACTAGTTTCTGTTTTGGCTTGGAGTACTCGGTAAGCATTTACGCTTTAGCATCCTTGCATGTGTGTGAGTGTTGCCATGATAGCATGCAAAGAGAGGCACCCCCGTGGGTCTAAGGTATGCAATTTATACTTTGAGTATTCAGTTTAGTACTTGATTATCTTTGAGAAATATACTGACTTGATCGTCGGAGTGCCCCCGGGTGGAAGAACCACCGCCGGAGCTTTTTCTTTCTGTTTCAGGTTACTTAAGCTATCTATTCTGCTTGTGCTCTCCAGCTGATCACTAAACGGGCAGTGTGGTCAGATTTTCACCCACACAATAGACAATCCAAATACCTTGAGGTTGAAAAACATGAAAGAGAACCAAAATAATTAACTAGAGTTGGTTGTTATACTTTTTTCCGTATCAAATACAATCGGAGCACTTTAAAATATAAAGTGAATGAAATTTTCAAACAGCATAGGACCACTTGGTGTTCAATTTCTTTGCTCACATAAGAATGTTATGAGTGCCGACAAGGCACAAGGCTATCCAATGCATCATATTGATATGAGGACAAGTCATATTATGGACTTTGTTGCACAACAAGCAGGTGGCTATGAGAATGTTAGGTTCATACAAAAGGACGAGTAGAACCATTTTGGGACTGTGTGTAGAGCGCAAGTTGTCAATGGTGATGCAGAAGGTGTTTTAGCTTACTTATGTGATAAAGTAGGGGAGTATCCAATATTTTATTATAAATATGATGTGGATGGAGAAAATCGATTAAATAATTTGTTTTGGGCAGACGGTGGATCTCGAGATTATTTGTGTTTTGGTGATATGTTGTTGTTTGATTCTATGTATCAGGCAAATGCATACAGAAAGCCTTCACTAGACTCTACTTACTACTCAATGAACTTCCACTTATCACTTTACCAGACTCCACTTACTACTCAATTAGCTTCCATTTATTAGTTCATCATACTTTACTTACTACCCAATTTGATAATATGGATTTTAAGATGTTTGGGGACAGGAGAGGAGACGATGGCGGTGGCGATGGTCTGAGAAGGGAAAAGGTGATGCGGTGATGATCAGAGATAGAAGAAGAAACAATGACGATGGTCTGAGATAGGAAATGAGGCTGTGATGATGGTTGGGGATGGAAGAGTATATAACGATGAACATCGAGATTAGAGTTAGGGTGGCTGGTTAAGGTGAGGGCTAGATAGAGTTAGAGTTTGTAGGATTTAGTAGATAAAGTTAGGGTTTATTAGATAGAGATAGGGTTTGCCAGAAGAGGGATGGTTGGATGATGATGCTGATGGTGGAATGGTCTTTTTAAATTTTATTTCATATTAATTATAAAAAAAAAGAAAAGTGAAGCCCACTCTGGATGATTAAGAAGACTTATTATTAAAATATGATAATGTGGATTTTTAGTTTTAAAAATTAGAAACAATTGACAATACTATCAGTTTTAATAAATAAGACTTATTGGTTCAAAAAATCTTGAATAAGACCTGAGTTACCATAATATTTGTAAATAGGACTTTTAGGTAATTAACTGAAAATATATATATATATATATATAGACTTTTAATAATAAAAAAGGTCTGGTGTTGTTGGGCTCATGGGAACCCATCACGGGTCTTGTTTCGATAAACCGAACTGTTCAATGTGTAGAACTCGTCGGGTATTATATGTCTGTAAAAAATCACGTTGATAAGATATCGATAGCTCTCTCATCGAATTAGATTTCTGTCAATCGTTTATTTTTTCACTGTCTATTTTTTTTTATTATACAAAACTGATTCGATCACATAGTTATCAATATCAAATCAATGTGATTTTTTACAAGCATATAGTACTCGATGAATTCTACACACTGAACGGTTCGAATTACCGAAACGAGATATGTGATGGACTCTTATGAATTCAACAATACCCTTTAATTCGACCACAAATTGAATGAGAGCCACACCTAATGAAAAATAGAACTAGTTATTAGCCTATTTCCACCATTATTTGTTTAAAGGACTCGATTGTCTCCTGTCTTATAATTGATCCTAGTGATAGTGACAGTACAATAAATAGGAACACAAAAATATAAGCTTGTTTGGAATTGATTTATTTAATAGAAAAATGTTATAGGTCCGAAGTTTTTACTAAATGAATTATTAAATGTCTCATATGAGTATGAGATCTACAAAAAAGTAGACTCCATACCTATGTGAGACATTTGATAATTTATTTAGTAGAAAATTTTGTATCCCCAACATTACCTTATTTAATATTCTAGACCTTGCAATAGAATTCAGAAAAAAAATCATTCTGGTGTTTTGGTTTACATGGCCTGCTTTGATAATTTGATTTGTTTAGTTTTAATTTTTTTTGGTTGTGTAAATCATTATGTAAAAATTTAAATTGGTCTTATAATAATGTTTTATAATAAAATGATAGCAATTATGATTTAAAAATATACTATTCATTATTTTGAAAACAAATATTATCAAATTATATAGATCAATATAATTTTTTAATAATATAATTTTTTGGTTTTAATAATATTTTATCAGTATAATTTTTATTCATTATTTTAATAATATAATTTTTTCATAAATAAACGACACATAAAGACTTAGGGTCTGTTTGGTAACGTTTACGTTTTCAGTTTATATTTACAAAAATTTTATAAACTGGTTTTTGTTTATTTTTAGAAAACCATAAACTACAAACGCGTTTGGTAATTGACAAAATGTTTAAAAAAATTTAAAAATATAAAAAATAGTGAGAAATGGCAAGTGGTGGCAAGTGGCGGCGGAAGATGGTGGTGGAAAGTGGTGACGGTGGGTGGTGGGTAGCAGGTGGTGGTGGGTGGTGGCAGAAGACGGTGGTAGAAAGTGGTGACGGTGGGTGGTAGGTAGCGAGTGGTAGTGGGTGGATGGGTGACGGTGGTGGGTGGTGGGTAGTAACGAGTGGGTGGTGGTAGCAGGTGGGTGACGAATGGCAGATGGCAGGTGGTTGTGGGTGGTGGCGGGTATGTGGCAGGTGGTGGTAGTGGTGGTGGAGGTGGCGGATGGTGGGTGGTAGCGAGTGGATGGTGGTGGTGGTGATGGTGGTAGTGGCGGCGGGTGGTGGGTGGTGGTGGTAGGTGGGTGACGGATGGCTGGTGGTGGCTGGTGAGTGGTGATGGCGAGTGGGTGGGTGACTGTGGCGGTTGGTGGGTGGTGGCGGGTGGTGGTGGTAATAGGTGGGTAAGTGACGGTGGCGAGTGGTAGCGAGTGAGTGGTGGTGGTGACACTACAAGAAATTGCATTTTTCGCAACGCAACAAAATATGTTGCTAAAAGGGAAAATTCGTTGGCAAAAAGTTTTGCCGACACACAAAGCTACGTTGGCAACCCGTAGGCAAAAGTGAGTTGGCAAAAGTTTTCGCCGACGAAATTATGATTGCGTTGGTAAAAGTAATGCCTTTAGCGACGAACATAGTCGTCGCTAAAAGCCTCCATCCATCGTCGGTAATTTACCTTGCGTTGGTAAAAGTCATTCAAATAGGATGATTGTGTGGCACTTTTCGCGACACAAATTTGCATGGGCAAAAAATATACTTTTAGCAACAACATATGCTTTTTAAAAAAAAGGTTTGTTATGAGATTACCTATATTCAGTTAATATTTTTTTAAAAAATATTTTATTTAAAAAAAATAATACTAGAAATATTAATTTTTTATTTATACTCATATAAAATATTGAATCATTTATTTAATAAAAAATTTAAAATTTATAACATTTTTTTAAATAAAAAAAAAATTCTTACAATATAAAACGATTGAGATGATGAACAAATTTCCACGAACCTCACAACAGGCAGCATCCCTCAGCAGGGGCCCACAAATGCTTTATCGTACATGAGATAGACTTTCGATAGCTTTCGTGGTGGGAGTGGTAACAAAAGTATTCCAATGTAGACTTGCGATCCCATTGTTAGGTGAGTTGCAATTGTGTAATTAACTATTTGTAACACGTGATTGTCCTAACAGTCTTTGAAAATCCATGAAAAAAACAGACAAGTGAAAAAAATTTGTTAAATTCAGTGGAAAAACAAAAAAAGAGAATAGAATCGTTTCCTTACGTTGTATTTAGTTGAGAAATTTAAGAAGATATTTGAAAAGTAAAATAAAAAAAGGATGTGAAATTAAGTGAAATGCAGGTATATTTTATTTATATTTTACCTGTCTTTTTTACTTTTCTTTCCAAATCTCTTTTTAAATTCACAACCAAACACAACATTAAGCTCAAGAAGAAGAATAAAAAGTAATTTTCCCTTATAGGAAGAATAAGTAGTAATTTTCTCCTATCTTGTTTGGATAAACACACTACCTCTCTCTCTATATAACTATAACTAGTGCTATTACAGGTTCTATTGTCAAAATAATATTTTTTATTTATTATAATTTTGATTTTATAAAAAGCTAGTAATCACCCTACTTTTTCATTCACAATCTCTAGGTTTTAGCACAAATTATTTTTTTTTTTAACTTTTTAAATAAATAATTGTGACCAAAAGCAATCAAATTTTCTTTTTCCTTCAAATACACATAATCCAAAGAAAAGTAAGGGTGTGTGATCACCACACACCTTAGAATTCCATGGTTCAAAACTCGAGCATAGACTTTTCATCAATGAAACAAGTAAGGCCTCGTTTGTTTTGGGTGAAAGAGAGAGTATTGAGATTGCTAATACCAAGGTATTAGTAATAGCTTTGTTTGTTTTGGGAGAAGGCCTTGAGACTACTAGTCCCTTGGTATTACTAATACCCTTAGAGAGGGGATTGGTAAGGAGGAGGTAGAGATGGTATTAGAAAAATAGTGAGGGGATTAGAAATTTTTTTATTTTTTTTATTTTTTATATATGGGAAATTTTTTTTAAAATATAATTTTTAATTTTTTATATTTTTTTATTTGTTTTATTTGTTTTATTATTTTATATAAAAATAATTTAATAATTCTTCACTACTAATCCCCTCACTATCAATCCCCTCACTACTAATCCCCTCACTATCAATCTCCTCACTAACAATCCCTTCACTATTAATCCCCTCACTATCAATCCCCTCCATTCTATCTCTGGAAACAAACAGGGCCTAAAAGTCTTCTTAGTTCCTTGGATTTGGAACAGACACTGTTGCGTAGCTTTATGAACTTATTTTGGGATTCATTTTGATAATATGAACTATTCATATTTTAAAATACATCGAATAGAATATACTTATAAAAAATTAAGTTAATCGGATATCGTTAAATTTTTTATCCACTCATACTTACATCTTAAAAAATAAATGATATTGTGATTTAAAATATTAAAATGAATACAAATATGTGTGGATGAAAGGATTAACGACATCCGATTAATTTAATTTTTTACAAATATATTCTACTCATTAAACTTTAAATTGTGAACGGTTCGAATTATCAAACAGACCGACCCTGAAAAAAGTCCACAAGACCGTACAATGGTACTGCTGTGCTGTGTGCACAGCAGGCTTTTTATCTGTGTGCATAAAAAGATATTAATAAAAACAACAATGATTCATCCCACTAAAAATATCACCACTAATAGCACTAATGCATTAAAAAAGTTAAAAAAAAAAAAAAAAACAACTCCAAGACCAAAACATTACATCATTAATGGCGGGACCCACTGCCACCTAATTAGTGGGAGCACTAATTAGTGCTCCCAAACATTTTTCTAATAAAAAAACAAATAAATTATATTTTATAAATTTGTTTTATAAAAATTTTATTATTCAAAAATTAAATCCGAATCACATTCTATTATATTACTTTTTTTTAAATATAAATTCTGAGTGTGGGCTTTAAGTCGGTAGCTTTATCGCTATAAATATCATGTACAAGCAAGTCATTAGAGAATAACAAAAAAAAATCAACTATGGCTTTTAACCTCTCAGCTGTTTCTTTAGCCACTCTGCTTTTGTTGGCATCTTGTTCATCATTTGTGTTTGGTGTATCAGAGGCCAGTTCATCATATTCATCATCTTCACATCACCATTTAGTGAAGGGACTTTCATGGAGTTTCTATGAATCTGAGTGTCCTAAGTTGGAATCTATTGTGAGAAAACATCTCAAGAAGGTTTTCAAGGAGGATATTGGCCAAGCTGCTGGCTTGCTTCGCGTTCACTTCCATGACTGCTTTGTTCAGGTAACTCATCATCAACATATCAAACCTGCTAGTTGTGATGTTAATTTCATGGATCATTCTTGTTAGATCTCTCTCTCTCTCTTAGCTTTATAAAAAGACTACTCATACTCATACACACACATACCCCTTTAAAAAATGATTGTATATTCATGCCCTTTTTGTCCTGTTTTTTCTGTTTTTTTTTAATGTCTATTTTTTGATTTTCCATTCAATTTCAACCATGTGGTGGAAGTTAATACAGCCCCAAACTGCAAAAACAGTTGTTTATTTCATTTAAGAGTTAGGTTCTCTTAAATTTAAATTTAAATTTGATCGTGAGTTATATTCGGGTTTGTAGAGTCCCTTCTGGTTTAATTATTCGAACCGTTCATTATAAATGATTTTTCGTGTATTTCATTTATAAAAAATCTTATGTTGATCTGATAATCATAATATTTTTATTTTATCACATTTTTTTCTAAAAAAATAAGTATAAATCTGTTTTTAAAAATAAATAATTTATTTTTTCAAAATAAATGCGGTAAAATAAAATGATTACGATTATCAATTTAATTTTTTTTATGAACAGTATATAAGAAAGATCCAACTAAATAAATAATTTGAATTATCAAAACGGGACTCGGGGTGAGCCTCACAAGCCTAAACATGATGGTTATGTTCAGATTTGAAATCTAAGGGCATTTTGGTTGTGTTTTCTTTTCCTTTTTTTTTTAGTTTTTTTTTTTTCTAGTTTTCAAAAATAAAAATAATGAAAGTCAGGAATAGATCATTTTTATTTTTGTGCAAAACTAATTTTTGAAATTCAAAATCAACTTTTGTGTGTGTGTTTTTAATATTTTATTTTATTTTATTATTATTATTTTTATAATAGTTTTCAAAAACAGTCAAACAAGTTTTTTTGGTTATTTTCAAAAATAGAAAATGATAGCACAAATCAATTTCTGTATTAATACAAACAGTGTTGTCACTCTCAGTAGTTCGGCTACATCCCCACAAAAGTACTTCTTCATAGATTCTGACCGATAACAGTCTATTCACTTACTCTATAATGGTAAACTCTTACCGGTCAAAATTTATGAAAGAATGCTTTTGTGGGAGATTTTTGTGAGGATGGATCATTTTCCCCCTTTCAACAATTGTATTATAATAACCCACTAGTCAATATCGATAGCGAATTTTCATAAAACCATACCAGGTGTGCTTCGAACACATAAAAGATACACAAAATACATATGAATAAATATGTGCAGCTTTGCAGTTGCCACATTGCATTCTAATACCATTTTGTAAAATTTTTCTTGATATATAACATTATCAATTTGGTATTTATTACTTTTTTTAGTCATGCTATTAGGACTTTGTGTGACTTGATATTGCAAGGTCTTTTCATGTTTCTCCATTTTATGGCATATGGTAGGGATGTGATGGTTCAGTGCTGCTTGAAGGATCAGCTAGCGGGCCGAGCGAGCAGGAAGCACCACCTAATCTAAGTCTGAGGGCGACCGCATTTGAGATTATCAACGACTTACGTGCGCTTGTTCACAAGGAGTGTGGCAGAGTCGTCTCCTGTGCCGACATCACTGCTCTTGCAGCGCGCGATTCTGTTTACCTGGTAAAATTACTCAAGTTTATCTACTTCTCCCAATAATTTATGCACTAAATCAATTTTTTTGGAGCTTAAATTGCCAGCAAGGCTATAAATGGTATTTGCACCATTGAAAGAAAGTAGCAAATGGTAAGCACAGAACAATGTATCACTATATGCTGATCTAAATGTTACATGCATGGTCGTAAATTTAGAAATATGAAGATGTAGAACCAGGCAAACAGTTAGGAACTTTGGTTTACACATAATATTATGTCGTAGTTAGGAATACATTAGAAAAATTTTGAGGCAGAGAATCTCATATTAAATCATACTATTATTATGTGAGAATTCAAAGTTTGTGAAAATTTTGTTTGAGGGAAGCATCGGTCTGAGCTTACATTACCTTTTTGAATGAGGGTTGAGGATCACTCGTATTTTTTATTTTTTTATTTTCTCCCTCAAATTTTCTCTTATCTACACGATTAAGTCAGATCATGTATAGAAAGGGAATTTGGTATAAAAGAACATGAGAGAAGGGGACAAAACACAAAAAATCTATCCTTTTGAGTAATGCTATACAAATTACTAAATTGTGAGCCAATCACTTTAAAAAAAAAAAATACAAAAAGTTGTCTTTTAATTATAAGCATATCACAGCCACATTAATCTAGTGATAACCTCTGTTAATATATATACTAATATACTCTCTTTTCAGACCTCAACGAGTCTACAAGAGAGATAACTGGTGCGGTTGCCCTGGAACCTCAACCAAGCGCCCCTGGGTTTGCTCCGTTGACCTTTCCTATGCGGTCTGTGGAGCAAATAATGGCAGCACAATAAGATATTGAGGCCAATCAGTATACATTGAAGTCATGTGTGGAGACGATGACTGCAGTCACAAACTTGTCGTACCGGCTTCAGAGTAGGACAAATGAGGTGCAGCAGTTAAACGCCCAACTGGCTCTGCTCCAGCGCATATATAAGGATGTGCGAGCAGAGATATGTGTGCTAAAAGCGGAAAACAAGGAGCTGAAGCGGAAGGCGAACCCAGCCACGATTGAAGTCGGTCGCCGTAGTTGAAGATCATAGATGCAACTTCAGGTGGCTGTTAAGAGAGCTCGAATCCAAGACCAAGACCATCTCTCTCTATATGGCCGATCTAGGCACACACACGATACATCACACACCATCCATACAGATTCACACACACACGGCATTAGAGAGACAGCATTACACCAAACCCATCTTCCTCACTCTCTTTCCAATTAAAAAAACCCACTGAAGTTACAAATATATTAGATATATAATATATATACAAAATCGTGGGCCACTCTTTTTGGTTTTGCGAAACCAATTAAAAAAAAAAAAAAAAAGTTACCCACGTGATCCCACTAACCAATGCACTTTAATCTCTCTCGGGTCTATGTATGAAAGTTGCACAATCTCTCTCTCTGGTCCCTTTTTTTCTCTACTTTAATCATATCCATCATTTCCCTTAATTTTATTCCACCCACTCTCTCTATGGTCCATTCTTCCCCATTAATACATTATTATTATTATTATTATTAACAAAAAAAAAAAAAACAAATATTCCAAACACCATTCCTGGATTTAACAAAACCGTGGGCCCCGAAACCACGTGAACCACTTTCTTTCTTTCCTCACTCTTTCGTTTTGATTTCAAATATATTCTTATTATTTCTTTCTTTATTTTTCTTTCACATTATTTTTAATCTTTTTCAAATTCCATTCATACCATATAGATTTGCACACCAAACCTTGTTTGATTCATCTCAGGAATCTACTTCCATCGCGTTCTCACCAGAGAGTTACAAAAAAAAAAAAAAAACCCACACAACCCCACCAACCCACAAACACCCACCCACAGGCGGGATTTTTTTTTTCCTTATCCCTTCTCTACTTTGCCGCCGGTCTCTTCTTCTTGCCTCCGTCCTGGACGGCCCTTGACGGTGTTGCCTCCGTGTTTCCCACGCCACCGAGCACGTTCACTCCCCCCTGCTCCTCCACTACAGCATATGGCGGATCTCCAAATCGGAACATCACGGTGGCCTTCCGCTTCAGCTCCTTGTTTTCCGCTTTTAGCACATATATCTCTGCTCGCGCATCCTTATACATGCGCTGGAGCAGAGCCAGTTGGGCGTTTAACTGCTGCACCTCATTTGTCCTACTCTGAAGCCGGTGCGACAAGTTTGTGACTGTAGTCATCGTCTCCACACCTGACTTCAATGTATACTGATTGGCCTCAATATTTGATTGCGCTGCCATTATTTGCTCCACAGACCGCATAGGAAAGGCCAACGGAGCAAACCCAGGGGCGCTTGGTTGAGATTCCAGGGCAACCGCACCAGTTATCTCTCTTGTGGACTCGTTGAGGTCTGGAAAGAGAGTGAGCAGACCAAGGGAAGAAGAGGCCATGTTTTGGGTTGCTAAGTGTTTCAGAAAAGCAGCGATTTCAGACTGGTAATGTCAGAAAGGGTTGGTTGCAGAGTGTTTCAGAATGCAAATGTTCAGATGTTTCAGCCTCGTTTGGTTTGCACAGCCTCCGCATCGGTTTATAAAGACCATGACGACGAGGACGACACGCGCTCTGTCGATCACGTGCATCGCCATGTGTCTGGCGTGACTTTTGATGGCTCGTCGCTCGATGATTTCTATCGGGCACGACTTTTGATGCAGTGGGCTCGCCTTTTGAGGGCGTGACTTTTGACGGCTCGATATATATATACATGTATATCTTTTGGGCAGCCTATATACACAATCATACAGTGTCTTCTACATCGGTCCGGCATGACCCCGTAAACTGTCCCGACATTGATTCCGGTCAGCTTCTACAACGGTCCGGCATGACCCCGTAAACTGTCCTGACATTGATTCTGGTCAGCTTCTACATCGGTCCGACATGACCCCGTAAACTATCCCGACATTGATTCCGGTCAGCTTTTACAACGGTCCGGCATGACCCCGTAAACTGTCCCGACATTGATTCCGGTTAGCTCTTACAACGGTCCGACATGACCCCGTAAACTGTCCCGATATTGATTCCAGTTAGCTTCTACATCGGTCCGGCATGACCTCGTAAACTGTCCCAACATTATCTGCTACAACGGTACACACACAGTCGAGAGACACTCAACACACACACGCATGAGGCAACACACGCCACCGTTGCCGTCACACACCATACCACCGTTGTCGTCACACACCACACCGCCGCTGCCATCACATACGCTCTTCATTTCCCCATCACCATTCACACACTGATACACAGACCGATCATCAACATCTCTCTCTCTTTCAGTGTAGGCATCTTTTTGAAGCTGAAAAACCGATACACACAGAAGACCAAACCCAGCTCTCTCTCTCTAGCAGAGCTCTCTCACTCTCTCGGCACCTCTCTCTCTCGACAGCTTTGACAAAAAATACACACGCTGATATACACACTGCTACACCATGCACATAGCACATGCATACCCAAGCACACACCACGCACACCACAACACAC
>NW_021026159.1:7782-22274 GCF_004153795.1 Camellia sinensis
CCACGCAAAAACATCTTTGAAATCTTTAATAAAGCGACTAAGCGCTCACGCTCCTCCGAAGACAACGTGGACCCGATCTGGACCAGCCACAGGACTTTCTCAGTACCGACATTAATTTGGGTGATTTCATCAACCAGCGATTTTACAAACCTCTACTTTAAAAGATAGGAATAACAGGACTCCCCTGCAGCAAACAACTGGACTTTCATCAAGAAGGTCAAAGAGCATGAGGAGGAGGAGGAGGAGGCTACCGGCCACAAAGGGAGGCCTGCCAGCCATCAGTGTGCCACTGCCGGCCACTGATGAGCCATGCCGGCCATCGATGGCAGACTCTCTGAAACGTCGACATCTGTCCTCCACTTACTACCTTATCTTCTATATGAGTTCCAGCTTTGGGATTCTCTTCATTTCAGCTCAAATTTGCACCAAATGGAAGCATTCTTTGCTTAAAACCTCACAAATTGGATTGCCAACTTAGATGGTTCGGAAAAGGTTAATTTCCAGGGTTTTGGCATAAATGCACTATTCACGTTGAATCGCACCCCGCTGCGTTTTACGTTTCTTCATGCCGCGGCAAGGTTCTGGAACCCGGTGACACACGTCTTTAGCTTTGGAGGGCAAGAGATGTGTCCTACTTTCAAAGACTTTCAAGTTTTAATGGAATCCGAGCGCGATGAGGAAATCTTGCCACATTTCCCCTTTGGCCACGTCCAAGCATTGGGGCGGATGTGTGGGCTTACTTTGCGTGATGCTCGATCATTGATTCATGATAGAGAGTTAGACATTCCGAGCTTGGTTTGTCAGTTTTTTAATGCCGGTGACCGCGGCGACCATCAGTGGCAGGGTTATCGGCGACATGCGCTTTGCTTGTGTATGTTGTCTTATTCCCCCATTAGGCAGTGTGCTAGATGGCCAGATCTTTCGACCGAGCTGACCGGCTGACAATGTGGGATGCCTTAAAGAAAAAACTCCTCCAAGTCCCTCAATCTCGGAGTAAGGTGTAATGGTGTGTGTAATGGTGCAAAAGTAAGGTAAAAACCACCTTTTGAGCTAAAAAACACACACAAAGGAGGAGAGAGGGGGAGGTATAGAGATAATATGTATCTATATCTCAAAGGTCTGGTTTTTGGTTGCAAGAAGCTAACCTAGATCAAAGAGGAAGACCCTCCTCTTATAAGGCTCCCTCTTGCAAAGCTTATTCAACAAGCTTGGCTAGAGGGAAATCCCTCCATACACGTGTATGGAGGGGGGAAGAGTTGGTGCCAGCTATCACAGCAGGCACAAAATATCTCCATAAAGTGGATGAACAGTGGTCGGCTGCCCAAAAATGCCATTTCGGCAAAAAACAGTGCCGACTGGCAATAAAATATGCCGACCGGCAAACAAAAGTGCCGATGGCAGAAAAAGACCATCCGGTGGCCTCCAGCCACTGCCGGTGGTGTGTGGGGATGCCTCATAAGGCATTCCCTGCCCTTCCAAGGCAAAACACAAGTGTTCGGTGCAAAACCAGACACTAAACGGTCAAGTTCGGAGATCCTGAGGCAGGGCGCGTGAGCCGAGACCTCCGGGAACTCCAAACGAACACGAACATGGATAATCACCGTGTGTTCAAACAGTGACGTCCAAGTCTTGAGGACGGTCAAAAATGGGGTGTCTACACAAAGCAACAAACATCTGAATTGGTGCCATCCAACTCAGGACTGAGAAGCCCTCTTCATCCTCTTCCTCAATTGAGAGGACTCTGGAGCATCGTCACCATCAGCACCGTTGTCTGAACCAGAGTCATCTTCGCTGTCATCCTCAGAGCCCTCCTCGGTTGACTCTGACTGAGGACTCGCTGCCTCCTCGTTCTCATTGGACGCCGTCAGGGAGCTCCAAGTACCAATCCCTCGCCGTGGTGGACCCATACCCGCGGGTAAAACGGGAGTCAACCTGTGTGAATGAGCAGAGATGCAACGTGTATGAGTGTTCAGAATGAGCAGAGACGTAGTGTGTATGAATGTTCAGAATGAGCAGAGATGCAGTGTGTATGAGTGTTCAGAATGAGCAAGGATGCAGTGTGTATGGGTGTTCAGAATGAACAGAGATACAGTGTTGGAAATGTTCAGAATGAGTAGGTAAAATACGGTGTAGAATCGCAACCTATGCAAGAAATGTAAAGTACGTTACAGAAAATGTAAAAGTACAGCGTGTACCTTAGCGGCATCATGGGATAGATGAGACTTAGGCTCCCATAGCAGGAGATCTATGGGGGTGCGCCGTGCAAACCCTGTAAAATGGCATACTGTACTAGGTGGAAGTACATATACCGCAGGATGGTACCTCGCGGGGTCGAATGACCGGGTCCTCGGAGGCAACGAGATGAGCTCCGGCTCCTCCTCCATCCTAGAAGAGTCCCCATCGTGTGGGACGTCGTCTGCCATCTGCAAAGAGGTTGAAAACTGAGCAAAAAGAGGCGAAAATGCAAAAAGTCAACAAAAAGTCAACTCTCGAGAAGAGAAAAAGTCAAAAAAAGTAAAAGCCCGAAAAAGAGGCACCAAACTCAAGGCAAAGTTGAGGGAAACATACCTCAAATAGTGAAAATGGAGGAAAAGGCTCCGAAAACAACTTTTGTTCGGTTCAAAACGAAGAGAACCAAAAAATTTTCGCGAATGAACTTCGCCGGGAGGGGGTGGAAAATGCATGAAAAGCATAGATCTGAGGAAGAAAAGGGTCTAGGGATGAAGAACAAAGGTTTTCGGCCTTGTGGGTGTGAGAAAAAGTGTTTGGGGTTGTGTTTTTAAAGTTGCCCGTATGAAAACCAAAACTGCCCCGAATTTATGGCAACTGGCCGGCCGGCTAGTTTTTGTGGCCAACATAAATGGAAAGTGGCCGGCAAGGTTTTAAAGTGGCCAGTAGGTGCCCAATGTACTCTCTGAGTGTTTTAAGACTGTTATGTGTCCTTGGGTTCGAAGAAATGCAAGTAATTCTTGAAATTTGATTCAAAATGCCTCTGCCGGAGTCAGAATTGTGTTCTTCGTACGTGGTGATCATCGCTCTTCAACACACATAAGGTGTATCCTTTTAAACATGGTGCAACTCTCCAAGAGGTAAATCGGGAGTTACCTTTGAGTTGCCTCTATCATATGCTCTTGTCGTGGCATAGAATGAACATCGTTTTTATTGTTGCATGAAGTATGCATTTTGAATTGTTGCATTGAACATGCATTACCATGTTTGCATAAGGCATGTATTCTACAGTGAATATGCCACGTTGATTATCTTGCATTGAATATGCCTCGTGGATTATCTTGCATTGCATATGCCTCGTTGATTGTCCTGCATTATTGATTATCTTGCACTGCATATGCATCGTTGTCATTCGTTTCGCAGGAGACATGCATTGCATTGCATTGTATCTATCAAGTTTCATTCTCATACATGCACGATATTGTATGTACGGTTCATTTAGAGGAATTCTGGGTAAAACCATTCCTCTTCCCTATTTCATTAGTTGGAAACACCCAGGTACGCCCGGTGTTTACACTGACACCTTGTTAGAAGTGTTTGGGGCGTGTGCCCGACGCTTATACTCCGTTGGTTAGAGACGTTGGGTTGTGCACCCGATGCTTATACCACCCCTTTTTGTTAGCAGTGTTTGGACCACGTGCCCGACACTTACACCACTCCTCGGTTAGAAACGTTTGAGATGTGTGTTCGACGCTTATACCACCTCTGTCTTGGTTAGAAGCACTTGGGACGTGTACCCGGTGTTTATGCCACCTTTCGGTGTTTACACTGCTCATTTCCCTCTCTCGCGTGTGATACACTGAGAGGTGTGTCCTTTCCCTCTCTCACGTGTGATACACTAAGAGGTGTGCCCTTCCCTCTCTCGCGTGTGATACGCTGAGAGGTGTGTCATTTCCCTCTCTCACATGTGATATGCTGAGAGGTGTGTCATTTCCCTCTCTCGTGTGTGATACATTGAGAGGTGTTTCCTTTCTCTCTCGCGTGTGATACGCTAAGAGGTGTTTCGTCTGAGACTCCGGGTATTCCCGATGGTCGCTTTGAGCCTTTCCTGCACGAGGCGCAGTAAAGATTGCATAATTTTCTTACATCTTTTCTACTGAAATGTGTGAGACTGTAGTTCCTTATTCGCTTGCTTAAAATGTTGTATTTATTTTGCATAAATGCTTCTTTACAGCCCTCTTTGCATAATCATAAGTTATGCTATGGCATTGTGCATGTCCTTTGCATTTTGCCCCTGCTTGCAGGCGCATCTGTATTGTTACCTTGCTTGTTTGTCTAAGTCTTCGGCCTTGTCAAAAATGGGTCGTCTCTGGGTTTTGACATTCACTCCTGTCATTTCATGACTTCCGAGTTCTGTCAAAGAGGGGCAATTGTAGACACCCCATTTTTGACCGACCTTAAGACTCTGATGTCATCGTTTGTGCACGTGATGATTGCACATGTTTGTGTTTGTTTCGAACGCCCGAAGTTCTCAGCTGAGTGCCTTGTCTTTGAGCCTCTTAACACTTTGTGTTTTGGCCTTGGTTTTTGGGCCAAACCTTGTCGCCTCTTGCCTGAGGGAGGGGAAGGGTTGTCGGCCACTTGTGGCACTTGCCAGCCACTTTTCTCCCTTGTAAGCCACTTAGAGTTGTCGGCCAGCTGTAGATGTCCCCGAACGTCCCGGGAGCATGAATCCCGTTTCGTTCGTTTGTGGGCTCGCTACAGTTCGGACTCAAATCGTTACAGTTCTTAATCTGAACCAAAGAGTCCAAATCCGACAAATCGTTTTGGAAAACAGATTTTTAGAAAGAAGTGCCAAACATGGACTGCTTTGCCAGATACAGAGTCGCCACCTAAATATTTTTTATGGGGGAATTTAGGAAACCCTGACTCATTTGCCTAAGGCCACGTGTCCGTCATCACCAAAGTTGCCTCGGCTCGGGAACTTGGGTACGATTGGGGAAGGTCAGCTATGAGCACCACCTCTCTCCCGATCCGAAGATCGGCCTCTACTAACCATGATATCTTGTTTTGAAAACATTATGCATTCTTATACCGGTAATTAGCCTAGAATTACTATGTGATGCGTACAGCAAAACAAGTATAGACTAAATTGCCTAAGTCGGAACAAAGCATCGCATTTCCGTTTGTTTGGAAAATGGTTTGAATTTTGCTACTCGCGAGTAGGCTAAAATACGGATTTCGATGAATTATTCCAATTCAAGCAATCCAACCTTCACCCACAGGCATTCATGCAGTTATATCACATAAGCATATAGCCACATGGTAAGCGTGTTATCATGTTAACATTCACACTCACGCGAGATGCTAAAACATAAATACTTACATCGTACTCCGTGCCAAAACAGTGAACTAGTTAGTAATCATATACATGATCCTAATTCATGTTAAGGTGGCTAATGTATCTCATACAAAATGTCACTTGAATAGGCTCGACTAATCTATGAATGGCATGTGAGATGTGACAGATAACATGTATTCAAGTTTGATTTGAAATACTATGCAGTTAGTATGATGCGCTGAGCCCAGTGCATGCAATACTGATGAACGATGCACGCATGCATAGCATAAGGATGCTAAATTAAATATGCCCTAGTACTAACCATCAAAGCAGGTAAGTAAAAGGGAGAAAGAAATGGGGGTTGGAAGACATGCACATACGCACCCACACTTATTACAAATTTGCCCTCGCTCAGAGGGACCGAAGAGTAATACAATTTAACTAACTATCAAGCTAATTAAATATTACAGACAATTAACTAGTTAAGCAAATTAACTAAGCTAATTAAGCAGTAAAAGCAGCCTCGGGAAGAGGGCCCAATGCATGCGCACTCGGTTCCGCTCAGAAACCTACCACCATGCACAAGTTTGCCTCTGTTTCCCCTGCTCTGCTCCTCTAAAAATTGCACAACTCCCAAGGTATCACTGTGGATCACCACCGACCAAGTGGAAACCCCACCGACCATGTCCGGATGGTCATCGACCATTTGTTGAGCTCTCGGCCATCAATAATTGGTCGGTCGGCACTCCATGTAGTCGACCGGCCAAGTCTTCCTGCAGAACCTGTTTTGATAGCAGCAAAGGGCAAAACAAGGCGTGGCAATGTATTTCAAGCAAATGTGTGCACCAACACATCCCTTATCATGTTTGTGACTCAAAGGGGTATGTTCCTTAATTCTCGGACCACCAATCGCGCATTTTAATGCGTGATGGCCTAAGGAACCAAGTCGTGCATTTTGATTTCAAATGAAATGCAATGCATAGAAACATACCAAGGGGCTTTCAACCTCTATCATAGCTTGATCAAGAGGTGAAAGATGCATGCAATGATATCCAACCTAGACATGTGAGCTAAGTGTGCAACATGAGATGCAAACAAGTAAGCATGCAATAGGCCCACAACCTAAGCAAATAAGTATGCAAGACATGGAATAACTATGCAAGCTTAACCATGCAAGCATGCGAGGTGCAACATGGACAACATGTTAGGCAACTTAGCCAAGAGAATGCGTGCCAAATGCAAAGCGATTGAAGCATGCAACACATGCAATAGGCTAAGTATATGACAACACACAAGGTGAGCATGCAACAACATGCAAACAATGGACTTATACCAATTTGGGCAGCCCTATACTAGGCCCAAAACAATGGCCAACATACTAAGGAATGAGAGGCAAATCACACACAAACATGCACATGTTAAGGCCTAAACACTTAAGCATATAGAGACAACTTTTAAGCACACTTAAAAGAGGATAACATGAACATATGACATACATTATAACCTCTGAAATCATGTTATAAAATGATGCCAAATCAATCTAAACAAGGCAATCAAAGTATGCAAACAAAGTCCAAGGTCTAAGGCTCACCAAAGGGGTATTGAACTACCCTTAACAAAACCAAACATAGCATGAATTGAACAACTAAAATCAGAGTTTTAGCATGTCAAAACAAAGCCAAAAACATAATGACATGGCATCCTAGAGGCCTAAACATGATGGCATACATGAAGGCACAAACATGAAGCATGAAACACCAACCCTTTAAGGCCTTAAAGGAACACCAAATGCAAGCATACAAACACACCACAAGGACTGAAATGGCATGGCAAGTGGTTCCAAACCACTGAAACAAAGCAAGGATTGCATGCTAGAAGGGTTAATGCTTAGGGCATACAAGAGAGGTTGCATGGTAGCTATACAAAGCAAAGCATGGACTACTCGAATGACCAAAAATAGACCTTTAGCATATCAAAACAAGCACAAAAGCTTCACAAAGCTTGGTCAAAAACATGCTAGAAGAAGGCTCAAAGCACAAAGCATGTTAAGGCTAAAACATGGCATTACAAGACATGTATGCAAGGCATGCATGGTGTGTCTAAACCAAGTAAAAATAGAGGTAAAACATGGCAAAATACTACCAAATACCTACTGAAACATGGCCAACACGAGTTCAAAAATGGTGCTCACACATGAGGCTTAAATGGCATATATTAAAGACAACAAGGAGAGGGGATGGCCCTCTCCTTCTTAGGACCTTAAACCACCATCCTCACCACTGAAATCCCTCAAGATTTCAGTGGTGAGGAGGCCCAAACAAGGTGGTCTCGGAGCTCACCAAAATAGCACAAAAATGGGGCCAAACAAGCCCTAAGAGGGGTCAAACAACCTTAAACAACAAAGTGACCTTAAACAACTATTTAAGGAACTCAAAAACAAGACTTTTATTAGTTATATACAAAGTCTGAAAACAGTTGCAAGATAGGTTAAAAAGCTATGCAAAAATGGGGGAAAAGGGGTAAGATTTTTACCCTTGTAGACCTCCTTCACAAACAATGCTCCAGCTGGTTCTTTGAGCTCAAAACCAGTCAAGAACTTCAAGAACAGCTCCCTAGCACCTCAGTAGCCAAGGTAAGGTGTAATGGTGGGTGTTTGTGTGCAATAATAAGACCAAAAACACACTTATACACAAAAGAAAGAGAGATATAGAGATGGGGGATATACAAACCCTAACCCTAATATCAGAGCCCTCTGGAAAAATGTTGTAACCCTAATGGAGGGAGAAGAGGCACCCTCTTATAGAGATTCACTCTTGCAAAGCTTCCAAAACAAGCTAAGCAAGAGTGAAATCCCTCCATACACGTGTATGAAGGGGAGCAAAGTGTATGCCAACTAGCACAACTGGCATAAAAATATCTGCAATAGCAGATGTACAGTGGCCGGCCAGCCAAAAATGCTATTTGACCAAAAAAGATGGCTGGTCGACCACAAAGAGTGCCGGTCGGCCAAACATTTGGCCAATGGCAACAAACCAATGGCCGGTAGCCTCAAGCCATGGCTGGTGAGGTGTGGGGATGGCCAACAAGCCATTCCTTGCCCTCCAAAGCAAAAACACAAGTGTTTGGTGCAAAACCAAACATAACACAGTCGAGTCGAGAGGTCCTAAGGCAAGGCGTGTAGCCGAGACCTCCAGGAACTCAGGACGAACACAAACGTGGATGATCACCGAGTGTTTAAATGGTGACGTCCAAGTCTTGAGGACGGTCAAAAATGGGGTGTCTACAGTTGCCCCTCTTTGACAGAACTCGAAAGTCATAAGAATGATAGGGGTGAGTGTCAAAGCCCAGAGACGACCCATTTTTGACAAGGCCGAAGACTTAGACAAACATGCAAGACAATAAAGATATGCGCCCGAAGGCAGGGGCGAAATGCAACTGAAAATGCAAGAAGCCGAGCATAACTTATGATCATACAAAGAAAGCTGTAACGAAGCACATACAATGCAACAGTTTTAAGCTAGCACAAACCAAACTATACTACAATGCAGAGAGGGTGCAAGAGAATTATGCAATTCTCAATACGTCTCACTCGGAGGATACAATACCTGTGCGGCTCGTCTGGTTGCACCAGCTTCAAATGAACCGTACATACAATATCGTGCCTGAAAGAGAAAGAAAACTCAACGGATACAATATCGTTAGCAACATGCATAGCAATGCAATTGAAAGCTGCGTGACAAAGCGAATGTAGGATTTAAGGTCTCCTTAGACCAAGGGGTGCACAAACAGTGCGGTGATATGCAATTGAATCTAATGTAATGCAAATGATATGCAAAATTACAAAACAAATGTAAAAACAATGCAAATAATATACAAAACATACAAAACTATGTATAAACAATGCAAACAATATGCAACGCAATTGAATCATGATCCAATCACCAACCTTTTAAACCATTAGGTGCCGCAACCCTCAAACCACAATATCAGCAGTGGAATAGGCGCGTACACATGCAGAACTATGAGTGATGTAGACAGACACAAGAACAAGTAATTGGGTGGAATGACATAAGTGAGGCATGCTCTGCTCAGAAAAGATTATGATCCTAATGCTGGATGCAATCGAACTACATTACAATGCAGTATATACAGTGGATATTGCGCACGACCGAAACATATCTTGCCTAGGAAAGGCATGTACACATGCAAACCGCGTCTAACACAGAAACGATGCCGTAACCCTCAAACCACAATACCAACAGTGGAATAGGCGCGTACACAAAAGTCTCAGATCCGTGCTTCGACGTGAAAAGTATGGGCACATACCAGACCAAGCTCAACATGGAAAGGCGCAAGCCATAGCTGGATGTGATGCGGCAAATGCATGCAAGCTACAATGTAACATATACAAATATGCAATAGAATGGAATATTTACAATGGATAAGGCCTGCGGCCCAAACTGTATCTTGCCTAGGAAAAGCATGGACAAAAACAAGCCACGTCTAACATAGAAAAGGTGCCGTAACCCTCAAACCACAATACCAGCAGTGGAATAGGCGCGTACACATGCAGAACTATGCTTCAACGTGAAAAGTATGGGTACGTACCAGACCAAGCTCAACATGGAAAGGCGCAAGCCATAGGTGGGGGTGATGCAGTGAATGCATGCAAGCTACAATGCAATATTTACAAATATGCGATGGAATGGAATATATACAATAAAATGCATGACATATGCAATATTTACAGTGATGCATGACATATGCACTATTTACAGTGGTATGCATGACATATGCACTATTTACAATGATGCACGACATATGCACTATTTACAATGATGCATGACATATGCACTATTTACAGTGAAATTCATGACATATGCACTATTTACAGTGAAATGTATGACATATGCATGTTTGTTTTTTGTTTTGTTTTTTGAATGCATGACAATGCATGATGAAGGGAAAATGGATGATAATGCATGTTTTTTTTTTTTTTTTGTGTTTTTGTTTTTGAAATGCAAATAATGCATGTTGTTTTTGTTGTTTTTTTTTTTTTTTTTTTTGAAATGCAAATGCATGATGATGCATGATTTTGAAATGCGCGACAACGCGCGGCTTTTGAGATGCATGACAATGCAAATGATCTTGGAATACACAACAATGCGCGACTTTTGAAATGCATGTGAACTCGAATATGCGACGACGCGCGTCGCTTGAAATGCATGGTAATGCATGTGGACTCGAATGCGCGACAACGCGTGTTGCTTGAGATGCATGATAATGCATGTGGACTTGAATGCCCGACAACGCGTGTTGCTTGAGATGCATGATAATGCATGTGAGCAGTGCACATCAATGCAAGTTGTGCTTGTTACAACGTGTGTATGCATGCAAAAACCAAAGGTCTTGCATCTTTAGAAGGTTTAAGGTCTCCTAGACTGAGCGTGTTTAAGGTCTTGCCAGACCGTTGCGAGGTGCATACAATGCAAGCATAATGACGTATAACCCAACGCGCATTCACGTCAAAGCGTTGTAAAGCAATGCATGTAAGGTGCGTATGACAACGCGTGATGAGGATCATGCATGGCAATGCAGACCGATGGATTTAAGGTCTCCCAGACCGAGGGGGTTTAAGGTCTCGCTAGACCACAGCTGGGGTGCAAAACAATGTGAGTTGTGTGCATGATAATGCGTATAAACATGCATAACAATGCAATGTATCTGATGTAGTTCCCAAACCTTTGCAAGGTACAAAAAGGATACGAAAAGGATACACCTTGCACGTATTCGAGGATCGCGCACAGAAGACACAGCCCGAGGTCAAAACGGAGACCGGTTAGGCTTCGGAAATGCCTTCTCTTGCACTTTCTTGAGCAATGGAGGCCCCAAACCACACATATCACCCAAACAAGGTTGTAGGAGGCTCACCGGCCATCAGGGGAGGTCACTGGCCATCCACCGGCCACAAAAATAGTCCATCGGCCAAATATTTGGCCGACCGGCCAACAGTGTGGCCGACCGGTCAAAAGTGCCTGAATCGGGGCAGTTTGGTCTTTTGGCCTCGGGTCTTTTAAAATAGGGCTTCTAGCCCTATTTTCTTCACTTCCTCTTGTTCGAAATCTCACCTTCTCTCTCTCTAGATCATTTTCCTCCCTTCATTCTCCTATTTCCTCGGTTTTAGGGCCCATTTCGTTGTTCGATTCGCGAATACCTTTGCGTTTCGAACGTTTTGAACCGAACGAAACTTCGTTTCGGTGTCTCTTTCTTGATTTTCCCCACTCAGGGCTTGTTTTCCTCGGGTTTCTCTTGATTTCCGTGCCTTTTCCACACTTCGACTTTTCTGATCATTTTCCGTCCTCCCGGGGTTGATTTTCCGTTGACCTTTCGCATTCTAGCCCAATTTTCCCTCTTCCGACCATTTTCACACTACTCTTGGCATGGCAGACGATCTTCCACAGGGCGGGACTCCCCCGGAGCATGAGATGGATCCCGAGGCCGAGCTCTTGCCCTTGAGCGTCCGTCCGTTCGACCCGGCGACCTACCGGCCGGCGATTCACGTGCTTCCTCCTAACAAACTTCGCCAGTTCCGGAGTTTTGACAGGACGGTGCCTCCAAAGCTTCTCCTGTGCGAGCCGGAGTCACATCTATCATACGACGTGTCCGAGGTATATTCTTTCCCGTTTCATTTTCGCAATGTAGAACACTTAACTGCCATAGTTGATTCTGTTCTTTAACTACTTAGCCCGGATACACCGATACACTGTATACTGTAGTTGACTGTGAACACACTTGCACCCGGTATCTGTTCGAACTTGAAAACGTGCGCACACACTGTATTGGTACTGACCCACTCAAACACGCTGACACATCACATGTTGTAGTTTAATGCAAGCACACCGGCACTCGATGTTTGTTTGAACTTGAGAATGTGCACACACGCTGTATTGTCACAAATTCTGAATATTCTTCAAAACTGTATATTGAATATTGCTTCGCAACTGTTGTTTTTGAATACAGGGGGATTCCCATACCTGCTGGGGGTATGGGAATGTCATGGCCCGTGGATGGTATATGGAGCTACCGGAAGCGGTCCACCATATCGTAGACCAGGCCGGCTTCGACGCCTTCTGCAGGGGACTTTCCAGACTTACCGCGAGTAGGCCTCTGCTTGCCGCTCTGGTGGAGAGGTGGTGGGACACCACTGATTCCTTCTACTTTTCCGCCACGGGAGATATGACGATGACTCCCTATGACTTCTCGATGCTCACCGGCATCGGGGTAGGGGGTGATCCGATCCCCTTTGACACAGACATGGATGAGTGGGAGGCCGCTCAGATGTACTTGCTTGGCGACCTACCGTCTCTTGCTCGTCCAGGCTTCGTCAGTTACTCGTGGTTCGAGGACCACTTCAGGATTCATCCAGCTCTAGCAGAGGAGGCGCCGATGACTCAGGAGGAGGTGGAGCAGTACGCGCGCGGCTTCCTTATGTTCTTACTGGGGACGACCATCTTCGCCGACCGGGCGAACACTGTGCCCCTCTGTTTGTTGAGCGCTCTGGTGGACGTGACCAGGATCCTGCGCTATGACTGGGTGGGGCAGCCTTGGCCACACTCTATGGATATATGAGCTCATCCTCCCGGTGCAGCGGGCAGTTGCTCGGAGGCTACTGGCGGTCTTGGGAGGTACATTTTCTTCCTCTTTTACATTTCTGCTTTACATTTCTTGTACTCTGTACACTGCACACACTGCGGTCTGCTTCACATTGACTGTATACTACACCCACGGTACATATATAATCTGCTTTACACTGACTGTACACTGCACACACTGTACATTCTGCACAATCTACTGCAAAACACACGGTTCTACCATTTTTGCTTTATTTTGCATTCTGCTTTATCTGATAAGCATACTGATACGTACTCTGCAGTTGTAGGTCTACGCCTACTTTCCGAGGCTCACGCCAGTGCCTGACGAGGAGACCCCTCTTGTCGTTCCATTCTCTCGACGCTTTGATGTGAGGTGTGTGCAGAGACCACGGGAGACGTTCATATTCTTCCGCCGCTATTTCGACACCACACCCCCGCAGAGGTATGTTTAGAACTTGCAGTTCATTTAAGCTTTGCTTTGCACTATATTTTCTGATAATAGTAGATAACAAACTACATGCCGTTTACAGATCACCTGGCAGCCTTGGGCTCCATTGCCAGCTGGGATTCGGGAGCGATTTGCTGGTACCGAGGAGACTGCACGCTTCAGGATCTTGCTGGAGGGGCCGGTCTGTCGGGCCTGGTACTTGGGTGAGCATTTCCTACGCCAGACCCTGGGTTTGCCGAAGCAGATAGTCCCGATTCACCCTCTTGACCATATGAGGGACACTGAGAGGTTCACTCCCAAGCAGATGGCCGACTACACGATCGACTGGGACTCGACACGCTTCAGAGGCATAGGTGACTACTCAAAGTACGTTCGGACGTACATTATGCAGCCTTTGAGCAGCGGCCGTCGAGTCAAGAGAGAGAGGCCTGCGGCGTCAGCGGCTGGAGTAGGAGTATGAGTGGGAGCGGGAGCACCGAGGGTGGCTCGGGCCCGTGGCAGGAGCGGAGCTCGAAGAGGATGGGGGGCTAGTTGGCCAGCACTGCCCGTGACGATGACATGCCGAGGGCGTGGCGGGGCGACTTACCAGATCCCCATTGCTCCCCCTCCGGCTGATCACGAGCTAGTCGACTTTTACGGCTTGCCTCCTGTATGTACTACTGCATTTTGCATTCTGCACAGTTAGTTCATTTCAATTCATTTGATATTCTGCAGAATACTGAGACTTCTAACACTTTTGCAGGCTTCCTCCGAGTACATTCGCCAGTCCTTGGAGTTGATCGCCTCTGTGATGGGGATGCTCTAGTAGAGCCTCGACCTTCTGGCAATTTACAGTATTCCGATATGTTCTTCTGACCACGGTCTCAAATCGTAAACTATTTCACACAATCTGATGCACAACACAACACTTGATACACGGCCCTCACAGTATCTGACACACTGTAGCCCACAGACTGTTCATAGCACTACTTACGGCATACATACACTGTACTCATACATTGCATTCTGCACTGATACACTGCTTACGGTATTCACACACTGTATTCATATACTGCATTCTATAGCATACTGATGCATTTTCCATTTGTACTTTTCAGCATCC
>NW_021026159.1:52602-71298 GCF_004153795.1 Camellia sinensis
AAATAATAAAATTTCTATTTTTGCGACAATTTAATGCCATCGCAAAAGTAAAACCTGTAACAAAGTCAATAAAAATATTAAACAAAAAAAAAAAAAAACACGGTGTAGTGCTGTCACAAAAAAGAAAAAAACATCCTGCAATAAAATTAATAAAAATATTAAAATTTCTCTATAATAATTGCATAATAATATAAAAATTTCTGTATAAAAATAACAAATTTTTCATAATAAAATATTCTTCCATTCATAATTACACATCAACAAAATTATCCCACTACATAATGTTCCATAATACATATATAATGTTTAAATACATGATTTTGTTCATAATTCAAAATAACATAAACCAAAATTAAATGTTTTTCTCATCATTCTTCGTAGATAACAAAAACAAAAATTAACCACATTCTCCACAGGCATGCATTCCACACGAACCACACTCCTATATGAGAAATATCTGAAAAATAAAAATAAAAATAATTAATGACAATATAATTATGTGTTAATGTTAATTACGAAAAAACATAAAAATTTAACTACTATAGCATCAAATACAACATTTTTTTTGTTAGTCATCAAATCCCACATGGATAATTAAGCATCTCAATTAAATACAAAAATAAAAATTTAACTACTATAGCATCAAATACAAAAAAATATAAAAATTATATCTGAAATCTGGCTCTAACTCCCAACAACATCAAATACAACATTTTTTTTGTTAGTCATCAAATCCCACATGGATAATTAAACATCTCAATCAACAATGAGAACAGATGCATTTCTGAGAAAATTAAGCAATGGAAATAAGTTATGACACCAAATAAGACCTTGTTGAAAATAATAGCACCAAACCATTAATTTGAGACAAATTTGGCAAAACCATCTTTAATTTTAGGCTTTAAAAAATGCTATTCAAGCTGCAATTCCTTGTAAAATTACATAATCAGGAAGCTAGCTACATACAGTGTCAATAACCAATTGTCCTTGCCAAATAATGAAATTTATAAAAATTTCTGACATTCACATGTTTCTTTCAGTGCATGTCACGGTGGTCAGGTGAGCAACAAAAATTTCTTTAAGGCAGTTCAATTCAAATTAGCAGCAAGCACTGGAAATGTCAACTTAGGCTATTTGGAAGGGCCTTAGTATACATCTAAACATAAACAAAATGAATATCAGGTAACATGTACAGAACTTTACCTTTTTATACTTCTGGAGAAAACCCAAAAACAGTCCCCACTTATTTTGTTGTTGAGAATTTTGAAAAACAGGGAGTAGGATACATTGAAGTAATCTAGAAACAATAGCATCTGGCTTTTGTCGAACTATATTAGATACGGTCCAAACAAGAGGCTTGCAAAATGTTTCATAGTTAGTGTGAGTAGAATTTTGTGATCAAGAATGTAAAAGATCTTAAATGGACCAACCAAAAAACTACAAGGGACAACCTATTTCCAGAAGTGTGAAAACAAGAATCCACATAAGAAAAGAGGTAAAAGATGTATGAATACCTACTTTAAGAATATCTAGAATGATATCCCATGATTAGGCAATCACGGATTCTATGCCTTGTTCAATGTAATCAGATTTATTTCCCTACTCGTAATCTGTCTACATATATACATGGCTGAACCTCATTATAGGTTAAGCTAAATTATACCAATCTTCTAAAGACACAATGTGTAAGCCTCAAAATTGTCAAAAAAGTAACATGTAAAGCTCTAGGCCATATCACTTTGTAAAAAAAAATATTCCTACAAAAACAAGATAACTACATGTAGGAGATAAGCTGGTACTATGAAGAGATGCATAAGAACATAGGACTCATGCACAGTAATTGCACTAATCACAGAGAGTGCTCCATGGCCAACAAAGAGAAAAAATAATTCAATCTAATACCCAAACCTAATCACACAGAAGTTGTAACTGTCACTCAAAAACTTGAATAGCCATGGACATGTGTAACTTCAAATTTCATCACAACTTCCGGGGCTCTGGCCAACTAGAAGATGTAACTGCGTAAGAATTAGCATACACAATTCTAAAAGAAAATGGGACTAGTAACCTACATGGAAACTGATATTGTATTGCATAAAATGAGAGACAGACTTGTAATCTCTACAAAAGTGCACCAAAATACAAGTCAAAGATCAACGTAACACGCAAAGAAGCAACCTAAAAATGGAGTATGAAACAAAAGACAATGAGGCACTATTTCCACTCTGTAAGCCCAGAAAAGTTCACGCTAAAATGGAGTATGAAACAGCAGCACAACAACATTGCACCGTACTCGTTCCTTAAAAGCTATCGAGCATTTCAAGACATTAAAGGGAATGCATATACTGATGAACAACATAAAGAGAGAAAGATTTACATTCATGATTATGTTCCCAACTTCTCAATAGTTTAATTGTAGACACACGACTGCAACATGCTCGAATTAGCTATCATTTTTTCAGAATAATATCAATGTCTAAGGAGTTCTTATACTATGTTACAGTCATTTCCAGCTTTTACTCAAATCTGAGTAAACATGAAAAAAACCTAAATCTGAGTGAGTAGAAGTTTTATGTGAAACTCTCCAATGAACAACCGAAATTAAGTTTGTGATCTGGGAGGACAAAATGAAAATAAATGAGTTGCCATGTCATCATTTTTAGCCGTTGGGGATTTGGAAATGAGTTTCCCTCAATTGGCTAAGAAAGCGTAAAACTGAATTTGATATGGCTTTGGGTCAAGAAGTAGAGACGTGTTTTGGGTAGTTTTTACTCAAATTTCAATTTGAGCAACGGTTTGAGTTAGAGTTACCAATCTGGGTTTGGCTAGAACTGAAAATCCTGCGAGTAAATAGAAGTTTAAACAAAGATACGAAAATTTAGTTCCAAACGAACACAAAATTAGTCATAGCACCACAAAGCTTGATCAACTCATTAGTTGAGAAGTAACAATTAATTACCATTAAACCAAACACTCTCCCACCTCCCTCCAAAAACTCCTCCAATTTTTCCCCAAAAATTCCTAAAAGACTAGACGTCCTCTGTAAAAAGGGTAGAGTTGTTGCTAAACATGTTCTATCAAAGACAAAGAAAAATAAAAAAGTGACGCAATGGAAAATGAACTAATCTGCTCATATGCTCTCCATGATAGAGAGAGGGAGAGATTTATGGTTAGTAAAACAGCTCCATCTCTAAATGTTCCACATTAACCAAATACATTCAAATCACAAACACAATAGCCATTGCAATCCTATAGATAAAAAGTCCAGCACTAAAAACATGTTTTCGTTGTACATTCACACACATTACAGATCTACTAAAACAATATATATATATATATACAGAAACCATGACCTACACACATATAAATTTGATGCAAAAACAAAAACGAATGAAAGAGGTCAGCCAACTACGTTGGTAAAAACTACAAATTTGAATATTGCACAGGTCATCCGTCGATCCAAACCCTAGGAGCAGATTCAAATCGTAAAATAAGAAGAAACGAATGAAGATAGAAACAAAGAGTAGAACTTCCGAGAGAGAGTGCATTGAACTCGATCAAAACCCTAGATCTAGATTCAAATCAAAAAACAAAAAGAAACAGAGAAAGAAACTTGAGAGAGAGAGGGAGAGAGAGATGAGTAATGAGTAAAGAGTAAAGAAAGAAAGACATAAGAGATGTTGAGATGGCAGAAGAGGAGGCCGACGCTACTGCTGCTCCGACGACGACGACGACGCTGCTCCGACGCCGCCACATTATGCAACATCACCAAGCGCTCAATCAGTGACATCTGAGTCTTAAGGTCGGTCAAAAATGGGGTGTCTACAGCAGGGGGGAATAAAAAATAAAAATAAATTTTTTTTTTTGGGTCTGAAATGAAATTTAAATAACAAAATAACGCCGTTTAACTTTTTCTTTTTCTTTTTTTCAACGGGGTTGTCATTGTCAAAAAATTTTATTTTTTGTTAAAATATATATTTTTTTGTAGTTAATGAATTTTTTTAAAAAAAAAAAACTTTTTTAGTTACTAAGATTGAAAATTTATTTGTTTCATTTTTATTTTAATGAAAAAAAATATTATTATTTTTTATTTGGTAGAAGTAGGGATAATATTTTAATGAAAAATATTTTCCACTAAAATAAAAGTTAATTTTCTATGGTCAATGAAAAATATTTTTCTACTGTCCATTTTTTTTTGTTATTAAAAATCATGAACTAATTTTATGTAGTAGAGGAGAGGGAGCGACAGTAGTGGTGAAAGTAGTGGATAAGAGATGATGGTGGTGGTGGTGGTGGTGGTGATGGCGGCGAAGCAGATTAGTGGTGAAGTTGTGGTAGTGGTAGAGGTAGAGTAGATGGAGTGGTAGGGGTGAAGAAGAGGTAATGGTAGTAGTAGTGGCAGTAGTGGTAGTGGAGTGGTGGCAATGGTAGTAGTAATGGTAGTCGTAGATGTAAAGTGGCCATAGTGGTAGTAATGGTGATAGTGGAATGGCGTTTGCAGTAGTGGTGAAGGTGGTAAAGGAGATGGATGGTGAGAGAGAGAGAGATGAGCGAGAGACAGATAGAGGAGAGTGACAGAGACAGAATGATGAGCGAGAGTGAGAGTGAGACAAAGTAAAGTGTATTTTCTTGTAGTGGATAGATAAATCGAGAGGGAGCTCAGTAAATAGAGAAAACGGAAGAGAGAGAGTGAGTAACACGAACACAGTGGAGGGAGAGAGAGAAAGAGAGACAAAAAGATAAAGAAATAGAGAGTGAGAGATAGAAAAAGAGACAGAGAGAGAAGAGAGATGAACGAGAGAGACAGAGAAAGAGAGATAGAGAGAAGGGAGATGAGCAAGAGAGACATAGAGAGAATAGAGATGAACGAAAGAGACAGAGAGAGAGATAGAGAGAAGAGAGATGAGCAATAGAGACAGAGAGATGAGAGAGATAGAGAGAAGAGAGATGAGCGAAAGAGACAGGGAGAGAAAAGAGATGAGAGAAGAGATAGATGAGTGAGAGACAGAGAGAGAAAAAGAGAGACAGACAGATAGACAGAGAGAGAAGAGTGATGAATGAGATAGAGAAAGAAAAGAGAGAGAGGAATATGAAAAAATGAGTGAAAAGATATATAGACAGAGAGAGAGAAAAAAAAAATGAGCAAAAAGAGATAAACGAGAGAGAGACATAGAGAGATGAGTGAGAGAGATAAAGAGAAGAGAGATAGAGAGAGATGGACAGAAGAGAGATAGACGAGAGACATAGAGAGAAAGAGAGACAGACAGATAGAGAGAAGTGATAAGTGAGAGAGAGAAAAAGAAGAGAGACAGAGACACAGAGAGAAAGAAAGAGGCAGACAGACAGAGAAGAGTGATGAGTAAGAGAGAGAGAGAGAGAAGAGAGAAGAGAGACAGAGACAAAGAGATAGAAAGATGACAGAGAGACAGAAAGATGAAAAAATGGGTGAAAAGAGAAATGTTATATCAAAAGAGTAAGACGACGTCGTTTTTTTTAATTTTTTTTTTGTGATAGAAAAATACCGTTGCGTTTATTTAAACCATTTTGTGACTATATATATATGAAATCGTCTCAAAGCCACAATATATATATATATATATATTTTTTACTTTTTTTAGAAAAATACCGTTACATTTGTTCAAACCATTTTGTGACTATATATATATGAAGCTGTCTCAAAATCACAATATTTTTTTTTTTCCCGACTGCAGCTGGTGTCGTCACAAAAACTCTATTTCTTCGCAACATCAATCTCTGCCGTCGCAAATATTCTCCTTTTTTTTGCGACATCAATTTCTGCCGTCGCAAATTTTTTGTGACGACAAGTTGTGCCGTCTCAAAAAGTCACATTTTTTTTGCGACGGCAAGTTGTGCCGTCTTAAAAGGTCATTTTTTTTTTGCGACGGCAAGTTGTGCCGTCTCAAAAGGTCACATTTTTTTGCGATGGCAAGCTGTGTCGTCTCAAAAAGTCACATTTTTTTGGCGACAGCAAGTTGTACCGTCTCAAAAGGTCATATTTTTTGCGACAGCAAGTTGTGCCGTCTCAAAAAGTCACATTTTTTGCGACGACAAGTTGTCCCGTCTCAAAAACTCACATTTTTTGCGACGACAAGTTATGCCGTCTCAAAGGGTCACATTTTTTGCAACGACAAGTTGTGCCGTCTCAAAAGGTCATATTTTTTGCGACGGCAAGTTGTGCCATTGCAAAAAGTTCCGTCTCTTAAACCCCTTTTTCTTGTAGTGCAACCAAAGTAAAATTGTTGAAGTGTTGTCAACTATGTCCGCTAGACTTGTTGAGCAAGATGAACAAAAAACGATAGAACGTGAATAGAATGTTACAGAACGTAGAAGAAGGTTCGAGGATAAGGAGAAACAACTAATAAGGAAATAAGGATCATAAAATAATGTCAGTGGACATGGCCAATTTAAATCCTATGCGAAGGGCCTACTATGAAGAGCTTTAACGACAAATTTTATTTCAAACGACAAATTTTATTTCAATCAACAAATAGATTTCCTTAACTATTTGATGAAGACCATGATTTCAATTGAATGATTTGCAGTGTATTTCTGCATTGCATTTTAAGGATTAATTTGTTGAACTTACTTTATGTGCCTCCCCTTCTTTTATCTACTTGTCTCTAAATTTTTGCTTCTCATCTATATGTTTCTTTTCATTTGAAGATGTTATTGTACTTCTACTTTTCAATTCAGTAACAGTGACACCTAAAGACATCAAATCTAATTTAACTCAACTGTTGAATGTGCTTGATTGTTTGGTTTATATAGCACATAGGTTAATCTGTTTATATATGTTTTTTGAATGAAATAATTAGTGGAGGCAAAAATAAATGGAAAAGATTTAATGGAGGGAAAAAGAAATGGCAAAGAAATTGAGGGAAATATATTTTTTTCATTTTGCTCTTATTGGTCGACCGGCCAGTCGTTCCCCTAGACATCACGTGTTTTGATGAAAGTTACAGTAGTTCACCATTGGAGTGACTGATATCAGATAGAGGAATTGGTCATATTTTTACTCAAATTTGATGAAATTTTTTGTGAACCGTTGGAGATGCCCTTAGAGCATCTCATATAAGGTTTGTTAGTTAAAATGCTTAATATAATTCATTTTTTTTTAATTTTTAATTTCAATGCATTAGGTATATAATTAGACGTTTTATCTCAACTTATATCCATTAGTTACATGTAGCTAGTTTTTAAGGTTAGGCAAAAATGTATTTAATCATTAGGATCATTTCCCTCCATCTTTGTTGTTGATATAACATTCTATAAAGTTAATAGTATTTAAATGAATAGTTAAAATAAAAAGTATGGTTAGAGTAGAAATATAAAACAATTGATAGATAAAATAAAATTTATATTTTATAGTAATGTTTAGATAGGTAAAATGTCTATTGCCGTTGGAGATGCTTTTAGCTAGTATTTTGATTATTTTTAATTTTTTTTTGTTATTTTAGTCTGATTAAAAGAAATTATATTTGAGAAGTTGATTGATTTTTTTTAGTTGATTTGATGTTTGTAAGAAAAAAAATAAAATGATTATAATTTTGATATGATATTTTATTTTATTAACTATTTTAACTTATTTTATATTTGTGTATTACTAGTGAAAACCTATGTTATGCATGGGATATGAAAAAAGTAATAAAATATTTTTATATAAAATAATATATGCAGTTAGATTTTTGTATGTAAATTATGAAATAAAAAATATATATATTGAAATTTACAATATAAGTTTCATAATTTTATCATAATTTATGTATCAATTTTATTTGTTGCAACTTCAATTATGTAACTTTTAATCCCTTGCTACAGTTGCTAACTTAGATGAGCTCAACCTAAGTAATGCGAGTCAAGCTATAAATTTTTTAAAGATTGGGCAATATAATTTTTAATTTGGTGATAACCTATATAAAATTCAAAATTTTGAATAAATTTGAAGGAACTCAATCGAAACAAAATTATATATAAACATATAAAATTATTTACTAATTTATTTTTTAATATTAAATAAGATTAATTAAAATTTTAATATTAATGAACAAAAGCAAAAGCAATGTCCTTAAGTTTTTTCAATAATTTTTGAATTATTATGTTAAAAAATACAGTTTTTAAAAAGAGATTATCGAATAAATTGATATTGAAAATAATTACATTTTATAATGGCATAAAATAATTTAAATATAATTAAATTAAATTTCTTACAAAATAAATGAACGGTGAAGCACTAATAAATTTTAAATAGTGATTTTATGAATTTTTTGATCCTTCTTTTTTTTTTGGGGGTGGACCCCAAGGCTCCGTTCTATTATGAATTATATAAAGGGTTAATTATAAATGCGCATGTGCTATGTGTTGAAGAACAAATATGAGTTCTTTCATAATGTTAAAATTAGTAAACGTAATACTTCAAAAGACTCCTAAGTGTAATTTTTTCAAACGTAATACTCAAATTCAACACACTAAAAAAAAAAATTAGCGTACTTTTATCAACCGTAACAACGCAGTATTTCAAAAAAAACTCTTTAATGTACTTTTTTTTAAACATAACGCTCTAATCAATATAACACCAAAAAATCACACTAACAAAAATGTAGATTTCCACACTCAATAACCATTACTTAAACCACCAATCCCCCAAAAAGAATCTTTTGCGCCTCACTTTTCCATTATCATCCAAAAAATAAATTAAAAAAATTAAAATATGGAATCACAAAAGGATATTTACTTAAACTCAAATGATACCAAATTAAATAAATATAACTTTTTAAAACAAAAAGCACTAATGGTTAATAAGAAAATTCTCAGAACTAAATGGATTCACATTTCCCATATGAAATTTATGAATAAATTTTTCATAAAAGTATCAAGATAAAAAAAATAAAATAAAAGAAGAAAATTTAGAACCAATAAATTTATGACCCTCATTTTTTTAACATTTTTTATTTTTTATAACAAACTATCACTTTTAATAGAAAAATAACATTTATTTATTTATTTTTGTTTTAGCAACGGTCACTTTTTAGCAATTTGAGTACAAAAAAAAGAAAAAAAAAATTATGTTAGTCTGTTTAATTGACAACTAAGATTTAACAAAAATTAACATGATCCACTATGTTTTGCAAGTATTAAAAAAGTCTAAATAGACAACAAAGAAAATATTTGAGACCCACAAACAACACCAACGATTGTACTCATAATGATGCGGCATCATATGTGTCAATTATTGACTTGTTATACACTCAATGACACGGAGCTCAACTCTTTTCTCATATTATTGTGGGTGAAAGTGTGGGGTCTGGAATAATAAATTATCACGTGTAACTATCATTTTTTTAATATATAAAAAAAAATCACTAACCATCACTTTTAATAGAAAAATAATATTTATTTCTATTTGATTTTAGCAAAAGTCACATCTTAACTATTTAAGTAAAAAAAAAATTATTTTTTATGTTAATTTGTTTAATTAACAATCGGGATAAAAAAGATTTAGGATAAATTACAAATACACCCCTGAGGTTTTATTAAAATACGAATCACCTCATGTGGTTTTAAAAATTACATTCTACCCCTTCAGATTTCTAATTTCATAACAAATTGCCCATTTTATTAATAAATCATCAAGTTAATTAACAATTTTTAGTGATGTTAAAAATATATTTCAATTAATAATTCAACATCGTTTGGTAGCTCGAAAGAGAGACGGCTCGAATGGCCTAAGTCAAAAACGACATCGTTTTGGAATTTTTATTTTTTATTTTTCCCTCTTTCCTCTTTGAAGATGAAGAACACAAAGAGAGAGAAGAGGAAGCTGGGTGTTCATCTTCATCAACATCATCATCATCATCATCAAATAATAGTAAATGTAGTGATAGTTGTAGTGGTGGCGGCTATAGTAGTAGCAGTGCTGAGGCAAGGGAGTAACAGTAATGGTGATGGCATCATAATAATTCACATTGATATTTATGCAAAATTAATAATAAATTTAATAAATATTAAATAAAATCTCGCTGTCCTCAAAAAAAACAAAAAAAAAAAATCTACTTAAATGTTAAAAAAAAAAGGAAAGTGATTGCTCGTGAATGAGAGTATTCACCTAAACTCCAAAACCCTTCAAATACATTGAAAAGTGTTCATGGGAAATCCAGCACTAAGATAACTAGTTGGCATGAAATAAAATGCAAACAACATTGAGAAGCACAAGGCAATGATTAAGACAAACAAATTTCAAATATAGAGTTCAAAATTTTGTATTCCTAATAAATTTTTTCCCAAAATATATATACATATATGAATATCTAAAACCAGAAATGGGTAAGGCTGCACACACTGGGTTGCCCCCTTTCTGTTGCTTATACCTTGCCAACCCTGTCATCTAACGGGATTTGAGTCCAGATGAAGGCTTAATTATACAAAAAGTGTTGTTTACCTTTGATTGCAATGCCTTCATGTACTTTCTCTTGGATAAAGAAAAAGCAACACCCAATTAATATATTAACAAATTAATGTGTGTTTAGAAAGGGAAAGATTAGATACACACCTAACTTTTGGCATAGTGCATAAAGTATTTGTTCCGAAACTTGGATCCATTGCCTTAAGGTTATGAGGCCAATGAACCGATGGTCAATGTACTTTCTCTTGGATCTTTTGACACCAAAAAAAAAGAAGCACTTTCCTTTTCGTCCAGCTTCTATCAAGCAAATGTTCACAGCACATTCACTCAATTGATACAGATACATGCGTGGAAAATCCATTCAAACTTCCCAAGTCAATAAGGACAGAGATATGTTATAAATGCCTTCTTGCTATATTACAACATGAATTTATTTCCTTCCATCTGCATCACTGTGCTTTCTCCCAAATGCTGTCTTTGCTTCAAGAAACATAAAATTGCTGAGAATTCATCACAAAACAAAAACTTAATAGTATAAGCAGCCACTGCAACATTCCTTTCAAATGACACTCTTTCTTGTAGCTTCTTGAACAGAGTCTGCCAAATCAAGGACTAACATGCAAAACAGGTTCAAAAGTTGAGCAATTCTTTGTCCTCGTTACTATTTCAGTTAGATAGCCTACATAATTAGAATTCACCATAAAATGTTCCTAAAACAATTCATACAGTAAAATAAAAAACATAACCGGAGATAGACATACTTTAGCCTGAAAAGGTTCTCAGATAGTAAAAAGCATCTACAAACCAGATATATTAAAAAACAATGTTGATATGAGACAATAAAAACCAAAGTCAAACATAGTAAGATGTGTGAGTAGTGATTTCTATTAGTCATATGGTTCCTAGTCAAAACATTAAAACCAGATAAGTAAATATATGGTAGGACACATAATTGGGGAAGAATTAAAGAAAATTTCACAAAAACAATGATGTCATCATGTTAAAAATGGGAAACAAACATGAAAAGACATCCCACCACCTAAAAGGAGCAAATAAATATGTAAAACATCTTAACTAACAGAATAAATTTGCACCTTGTTAACGGTGGATCTGGCAACCTACATTGCAAGGGATTTGTAAAGGAATGATGTATCCGTGATAACAAGTATCAAGACAGTTACATTAACGGTACAATGCAAAATGGTATTTAAACTTCAAGTTTATGAAAACAAAGTACAAGAATGGAAAGGGGAAAAAATTAATAAACAAACAAAATAAAAATATATTGTACTCCATTGAGAGAAACTTCTTTTTTTTGGATAAATAAACCAACTTTATTAAAAGGCATCAAGGAAACTCCATTGAGAGAAACTTGATCACATATTCACATAGCTACATAATTTTTTACAGAAAAATGATCAAAACATCATATAAGAAATAATTGATTTCATTAAAAGTCTGAATCTGTTTCCAAAAAATGCTTCAGACTCCTTCACTACAATCACATCTTCCACAACAATTATCGGATCCCTAAAAAGGAACAAAAACACAGATGACACATAAGCCATAGATGAGAGACCCCGTTTACATGATATTTCTATAAACCAAAAAAAATTATGTTTCTAAGACTTTGTACTCATACTAAAAGGCTGACCTGTACAAAAAGATGTGACACCTCCATTAAAGCCTACATCCGCTGCCATTTGTTCATAATGCTTCCTGCAGCCTGGACATCGACCATCTGCCTCAAGAATCCTTTTGTGGCAGAAAAGACAAAGCCGGAATCCGCAAGAACATGGAAGAAAACTAGAGTCAGTAACATCCAAATCCTCATAGCATATAGGGCACGGAGAAGGTTGAGACAGGACACTTTGCCACCCACGAGCAATGGTTCCATGGCCACAAAGCCACTCTGAATTCATGGTTAAAGTATGCTTCTTTGACAGGTTGGGCAGACCCCGAGGACGGAGAGCATCATCAGGGCACCATGCTCGACAATTCAAGTCATTCGAATGAGACCTGGGGACCATTACCTTGCTCTCTATTTTTATGACATTGACTCCACAATTCTTCTTAGGTAATTCATGATCAGCAAGTACAATCTTGGTTTTTAATCCTGCTTGTAAATCTAAATTTTGATTTTCATCGGCTGATAAAGCATCTGCAACAGCCTCCCAATCGTCCAAGCAACCATCATCTTCATCTGCTTCACTGACACTTCTGGAGAAGCACATGCTGCTGGCACTGCTGCAACTGGTCCCAGGAAGATCCTTCATTGAATCGTGTTGACCCAAACTGCTGCTAACAGAGGAGCTCATCAGGGAGTCCATATCACTTTCATGAAAACTTGACCCTTCAGCATCCACCTCTCTAGACCTCAATTTAATATTCTCTTTTGATCTGTTCCCCTCATAAGCCATCTGCAATGATGCGGGAGGAGATCTGCCCCTATCATTTGAATCCGCTTTACATGCCTCATTCTTGACTGCATTGCAATCCCAGCTTTATTTAGTGCTTTTTGAAATATGCAAGCCAATCTAAAACAGTACTTGAAACCTGCCTTTTAGAAACACAATTCTTTCTCGATATGATTTTACCAAGACATATTTATCACAGTCACAGGTTATGCAATGTCATATTTATCACAGGTCATTGCATTCTAAGGGAACTAAATCACCGACCCGGTAAATCCACTTCTTTCATTAGACCACAGCATCTGTCACAAAACCAAAACATATTCCAACAAAAGCAACTCAAAAGTATGATTAACTTAAGAATCAACATCCAATTATTACACTTTCTGACATTTTCAATACAAGAAATGCTATATGTCGCCATTTTGTATCATTACCTACGTGAATACTCCTGATTGATTCATTCTTTAGAAATAATCATTAAGCAACTCAACAACCAAAATCTTAATTCCTCATTCGTTTTGAACCAATAAACTTAGTAAAAGGGTAGCCCAATGCTTAAGGTTCCCACCAC
This sequence comes from Camellia sinensis, assembly GCF_004153795.1. NCBI lineage: Eukaryota > Viridiplantae > Streptophyta > Magnoliopsida > Ericales > Theaceae > Camellia > Camellia sinensis. The sequence continues at coordinate 66,011 of NW_021026159.1, forward strand.
TGTGGGATATAGGGATGATCATATGTTCACACCCACATAGGGAGGGAGCCAATATTTTATCCTAGGAGGGGCCGGGATATGTGTATTGTCATTATTATGTGCTTCCAACAATTGAAATCTCAACTAAGACAAGCAGTAAAATTGTTTGAACAATCCAATTCTCACCCCCGTAATTCAAATTTTCATCTGCAGTTATTTATTCTTTGTCCTTAAATTTCCAATCAACCAAAGAGGCATTAAGAATGAATTTTATTTTCCTGATCAACAATCAAAATTTCACTTTATGTTTTGCACAAATATTCCAATATTATGCTTCCTAAGAAACCAGGAGAAATTTACCTGCACCCTGAGAAAGGCATTGCTCACGACGAACATCAAGCTTGCTCTGTTTCAATTTCGCCAATCTGTTCGTCTACAGAACAAGAAACAACGAAAACACACACACACACACACACACACACAAAAAAAAACGAAAAATCAAAAACAATTCAACATAAATATAAACTCACACACTCATATATATACACACATTACAAATATAGATAGAGCGAGAATGTGTGTACCCTCTTTTTCTTCCCCAGGTCCTTTGAGAGAGCAGGAAGAGAAGCGTTCAAGATCGAATCAGGACCCATTGCTTTTTCTTCTTCTTCTTCTTCAATTTGTTGCGAATAATTTGCTAAACCCTAATTGACGAACAATTAGACACAAGAAATAATATCAAGGGAGATAGAGAGAGAGAGAGAGTAGATAACAAATAAACTCCTGGATTGCGTCCGGAGAGTGTCTCTGTTTCTTTCACGGCCTGGAATGACCCACTCTGATTCTATCAATTTTATATACCATAATGCCCTTGATATTTTATGTATTTACGGAAGTAGTCCCAAATAAGAACATTTTTTATAGACCCATCTTGGAAATAGAAAAGTATTTGCAATACTATTCACTGTGTTTGGTTTGAGTTTTCTGGATTAAATTTTTTAAAATTTGAATTTTTTAATTTTTGTATTTTTTTGTTTTTAGTGAATATTTTTTAAATTTTAAACATTTTTTTTTACTTTTTTAAATGCACCTTACTTAGATGTATTTAAAAAATAAAAAATTTGTGAAAAAATATTTTAAAAATTAATAAATACATAAAAATATAAAAAATGTACTAAATTCTTTCTTTCTTTTTTTGTATTTTTGGTATTTAGTGAATTTTTAAAAGACTTTTTTTACAATTTTTTACTTTTTAGGTGTATTTATGTTAGGTGTGGCTAAAAAGTAAAAAAATTGCTTAAAATATTAAAAAAATTCAGTGAAAACAAAAAAAAAACACAGAAAATAAGAAAGTAGAATTTTCTGAAAAGTATTTTTTGAAAAGTGGAAACAAGCAAGGTGATTATTATTATTATTATTATTATTATTATTTAAAAAAAACTAAAAAATTATTTTAAATATACTAATAATTCTTTTACCTTATATTTTAACTAAAAAATCAAAAAATTATTAAAATAACTTCCAAACAACACGGCCCATGAGAGTACTCAAGACGGTGGCATAACTAGGGGCTTTTTTCAAAATAGGCCAACCTACTAACTTATTTCCTAAATTAAGTCTAGTTTGGCCAAAATTCCCAGAATAAGATGAAGCGTGTTTACAAAACACGCTTTCAGCATGTTTCTAGCCAAGGTGCACAAAATGAATCGAATCATAAAACGTGGTTACAAAACACGCTTTTAATTAAGAAAACGTTGTTCCTATTAGCGTTTTCATCTTTAGTGAAAGCGTATTTCGGAATCGCGTTTTCAATAAAAAGCGTGGTTAGAAACAACGCTTTTAAAAGAAAGAGTGGTTCGTAACCACGCTTTTAAAAGCCCCTGAAATTAGTAAAAAATTATTTATTATTATTATTGTTTTGATTGTTTTCTTTTCAATCCACATTCTATAATTCACTCAGTCATCTTTTAGATCTCTCTATATACATATAAATTATTCATATAAAATATCGTATTGATAAACAATCTTAGCTACCAAATTTTATTATTTTAATATTTAAAAATAAATTATGTAATTTTGAAATTATGTTTCTCATCCATTTTTATAAAAAAAAAAGAAGATAAAATTATATATACGATTATCAGATCAATTTGATATTTACATAAATAATTTATACATATTTTTTTAAGAAAATAAACAGCATGAATTGTCTAAAGAGTAGTGATTAAAAGCTCTAAAACTAGAGTTCTGATTTAAGCTGTAATGATGTAGCACAAAAAAATAAAAAGAAAACCACAAACAAGCAAGCATAAACATCATATCAAAGATTATTAGACTAAGATTTTACCATTGAATCAATGATCACTGCTTATGAATTTAAAAACATAAAAGTAAAAAAAAATGAAAAATATAAATTAAATATTTGCTTAATTTACCTGATTATTTTGTTTTTTTAAATTTTTATTTAAATTTATAATTCAAATATAATTTCAAAAGATCGATGATGGACAAAAATAAAAACAACAAATAAAAAATTAAAAAAGAAGAAGAAAAGAATGGCCTCGAGACACACACCCTCCCCAGAGAACATTTTGCGCAGTTTTGAAGAGATTTTGTGGGGCTTTTCCCAAACTAAGTCCCTGTACTAATTTATTTCCCAAACTAAGCCTATTTTTGAAACTAAATATTTGTTGTTTCCTTAAATATTTGTTGCCAAGAAATATTTAAAAAAAACTTCACACAACATATACAAAGTATCTAATTTGCTAATTACTACTACGAACAGGAAAACAAAATAAAGGTATGACTATAATACTTATAGCACTTCAGAATGACGTAACTAGTTTAAACATAAGTATCCCACAAAAATAATTTGTGAAAACATTCAACACAACACAATATATAAAATAAAGCGACGAGTACAATATTTAACAGTTACATAGACAAATATTAGACAAACATTTCACAAACTCATTCTCGAAAGAGCTATTTTAGCACACACAATACATAATTATGGATAACCTAATATAATTTAGTAGACAGATAGACGCCTAATCCTTGCTCAAATCGGCAATCTCAGAGTCCGAACAATCTGAGAGCTTAGGGTCAGAGAGAAGTGTAGGATCCTCCTTGACAACCTTGATAGCCTCACCATTTGGTGTTGTTTCGTTCTTCTTGGCATCCGACTTAAGCATAGATAGCTTCATATCACGGGCTGACCTACGGTGCATTTGAGAAATCTCACGTCGAAGTCTTTCATATAGTCGATCAACATTATCTGGATCTTCCTTTTGGATCTCAATTGAACGTGTTTTCGGCACCTTCAGTCGATTTTCCCGACATAATCTTTCCATTTGCACGCGTTCTATAAATAGTGCAGGCCACTTCAGAAGTGTAGTGTGTGCTAAACCATATCATGTTTGATTAACAGATGGATCCTCCACGAAACCACATAGATCTCGATAGTACTTGGGCATGACAAAATGTCGCTTCCCAAACCTATCATGATAAGCACAAAAGGTATCTAACAAAGCAAACAGTGTTTCAACTTTAGCATCGCCACTTCCCCTTCCCGTTCCTCTTCCTTGGCGTGAACTCTCACCTCTTTCGAAGTTCCTACCCCCTACAAGCCCCCTTCCCGTTTCTCTTCCTCGTCGTGAACTCTCACCTCGGCGATTCCTACCCCTTGCCGTGAATTTATACTCCATTTGATTTTTTCTCAATACATGAATGATAATTTCCTAGGGAGAACTAAGTGGAAAGGTTGTGTGTTTACCATCATTCCTTCAGTCCTTTATATAATTGTTTGTCAACACTATTGTCATATGGTCGTATTAATGTGATTAATAACTCAAATCTGAAATGTGAGGAAAAACAAAGCATCTAAGTTGCGCTGCACAAAGTCACATACCATTACAAGCCTATATATTTATGAGTAATAAACAATCAATGCTAAACACGCTCCACACAATCAGTACTTCAATCGTCACTCGAAGGTGACTGCTCACTTTTTCAAAAAAGACCAATCATCCATACGCTGTTTACTGTGGCCATGTGAACTTGGCCATTTCATTGAGTCCTTTAATTTATTACGTCTATTAAAGTCACTGCATTACTACATGACTAAGAAATGTTGGACGTATCATTGCAACGACTTTGACGAGACTACTTACTGTATGAAAAAAAGCAAGAGGTCGTACCATAACTACTGTGCCCATGTGAACTTCAGCAAGGATGGGGGGGTGTCAGAATAAAACAACAAAACAATTAGACCCTTTGTGTTTAAAAAGGCACCCTATGCAGCTTCAAATAGATTCATAAACCTTGAAGACAAAATATTATAGAGTTGGAATGTATTGAAGATCAATTTGTAGTAGAGTACTTATAGATGAGTTTTTCGATGTATAGAACTTAAAAGTGTTACAGATAAAAGCTAGCCTAGTATGCAGACAAGAACAACATCGACTTAAATCAACACATAGTTAACTTAAAATTAAATTGGTTAAATTTCTCCAATTAAATTAAATTAAATATGTAAGGTAAAAAGTGAAATTAAACTATTGTATAATGAAATATAAATTAAATTATATTTGTAAGCGGAAAAGTAAAATTAAATTTCTAAACGAATTTGAACTTTGCTTAAAACCTTCAGATATGCACTGAGTAGTCAATAAAAGTCGAAATGACAACTCCTATAAAGTTGAAGCATAGTTGTTCAGGTCATAAAGGTTGACGTGACAACTCTTTTACAATAATTTTAAACATACAGCTACCATGTGAACTTCTTGAAGTATCAGTACTTCATTGTCGGCATGTGAGTTTAGAGTTTATAAGACATAAATACTTGCGTCCATCACCATTTTGAATTTGTGCATGTTGCAACAACTATGTATATGTGGTATAAATATCGCATCATACCACAACAAAATTTTTATAGATATATCGAGCGATATCATTATGAGATATACGGTGGTTGATTTATATTCAGCAATGGATCGCCATTGGGTTGTAGATGGAGATGAATTTGAATACCCATTAAATCCAAATTTGCGTTACTCACATGCCGCCGTCAATACCATGAGAGCTGAGTGGGAATTTCGCATAACTCAAGCAAACATTCTCGTTCAGCTATGTCGTGAAGTTATTATTAAATTTCTTCACCGATTAGCCATGCATATGCCAATTGACACTCCACAGTTGTTGCAAAGGTCATTGCATCGTATCCGCGATGAAGTTAATCGCATGACCCAACGTTTGCAAAGGTCCGAACTAATGAAGACCACAAATGAGCGTGCCAAAGATGGGTTAAT
>NW_021026159.1:92719-142282 GCF_004153795.1 Camellia sinensis
AGTCTCCAAACGGGAAAAGTGGCCTACGACCACGAAAAGTAGTCTACGACCACAGAGAGATGGTCTACAAGACCACTCCCTCCCTCCGGGAAGGGAAAACAAGACTTGGTCCTCAAACCGAGCCAAAGCTCGAAGAGTTCCGAGGCCCGGAGGCAAGGCTTTCAGGCCAAACTCCGAAGACTCGAAACGAGCACAACATGCACCATCACTGAGCGCTCAATCGATGACATCTAAGTCTTAAGGTCGGTCAAAAATAGGGTGTCTACAGGTGTCTATAGTACCTCAGTCAAAAACTTCTGCTGCTTGGGGTTGTTCGAATACTGATGGGAGTAAAGTTGAAATACAATCTCAAACCGGCCATGAGAATGAGTCATCCATAGTCAAGTAAGAAGATGTTGAGCATGTACCTCAGTCAAAAACTTCTGCTGCTTGGGGTTCTTCGAATACTGAGGGGAGTAAAGTTGAAATACAATCTCAAACCGGGCATGAGAATGAGTCACCCATAGTCAAGTAAGAAGATGTTGAGCATGTACCTCAGTCAAAAACTTCTGCGGCTTGGGGTTTTTCGAATACTGAGGGGAGTAAAGTTGAAATACAATCTCAAATTGGGCATGAGAATGAGTCACCCACAGTCAAGTAAGAAGATGTTGAGCATGTACCTCAGTAAAAAACTTCTGCTGCTTGGGGTTCTTCGAATACTGAGGGGAGTAAAGTTGAAATACAATCTCAAACCGGGCATGACAATGAGTCACCCATAGTCAAGTAAGAAGATGTTGAGCATGTACCTCAGTCAAAAACTTCTGCTGTTTGGGGTTCTTGGAATATTGAGGGGAGTAAAGTTGAAATACAATCTCAAACCGGGCATGACAATGAGTCACCCATAGTCAAGTAAGAAGATGTTGAGCATGTACCTCAGTCAAAAACTTCTGCTGTTTGGGGTTCTTGGAATATTGAGGGGAGTAAAGTTGAAATACAATCTCAAACCGGGCATGACAATGAGTCACCCATAGTCAAGTAAGAAGATGTTGAGCATGTACCTCAGTCAAAAACTTCTGCTGTTTGGGGTTCTTGGAATATTGAGGGGAGTAAAGTTGAAATACAATCTCAAACCGGGCATGACAATGAGTCACCCATAGTCAAGTAAGAAGATGTTGAGCATGTACCTCAGTCAAAAACTTCTGCTGTTTGGGGTTCTTGGAATATTGAGGGGAGTAAAGTTGAAATACAATCTCAAACCGGGCATGACAATGAGTCACCCATAGTCAAGTAAGAAGATGTTGAGCATGTACCTCAGTCAAAAACTTCTGCTGTTTGGGGTTCTTGGAATATTGAGGGGAGTAAAGTTGAAATACAATCTCAAACCGGGCATGACAATGAGTCACCCATAGTCAAGTAAGAAGATGTTGAGCATGTACCTCAGTCAAAAACTTCTGCTGTTTGGGGTTCTTGGAATATTGAGGGGAGTAAAGTTGAAATACAATCTCAAACCGGGCATGACAATGAGTCACCCATAGTCAAGTAAGAAGATGTTGAGCATGTACCTCAGTCAAAAACTTCTGCTGTTTGGGGTTCTTGGAATATTGAGGGGAGTAAAGTTGAAATACAATCTCAAACCGGGCATGACAATGAGTCACCCATAGTCAAGTAAGAAGATGTTGAGCATGTACCTCAGTCAAAAACTTCTGCTGTTTGGGGTTCTTGGAATATTGAGGGGAGTAAAGTTGAAATACAATCTCAAACCGGGCATGACAATGAGTCACCCATAGTCAAGTAAGAAGATGTTGAGCATGTACCTCAGTCAAAAACTTCTGCTGTTTGGGGTTCTTGGAATATTGAGGGGAGTAAAGTTGAAATACAATCTCAAACCGGGCATGACAATGAGTCACCCATAGTCAAGTAAGAAGATGTTGAGCATGTACCTCAGTCAAAAACTTCTGCTGTTTGGGGTTCTTGGAATATTGAGGGGAGTAAAGTTGAAATACAATCTCAAACCGGGCATGACAATGAGTCACCCATAGTCAAGTAAGAAGATGTTGAGCATGTACCTCAGTCAAAAACTTCTATTGCTTGGGGTTCTTCGAATACTGAGGAGAGTAAAGTAGAAACACAATCTGAAACTGGGCATGACAATGAGTCACCCACTAATATCTGGAGTTGTAATAAAAATAGCCAGTCCAATTGTGGCAACGAGTCGGCTGTTGACTAAAATCAGATTTTGGGGAACGACACAACGTCAAAGGCAAATGGTTGAGAGTCCAATAGAGGGAGTTGGGGTTCTTCGAGTGAAGAGGGCCACAGTGATGATAGGAATGAAGGAATGTGGGGTTGGCAAATTAAAGAATTTGGGTGCTGGAGAAACTATTTATTATTAGAGAATTTGGGTCCAGTTGGAGGGTTAATCTATTCTATTATTAAAAGGGAACACCAATTTTGGTGTCATGAATCTGAAGTCTGTCTTACAATTTTTTTTTTCTATTTTTCCTAAAATGACCATAACTTGTTAAATAATCTATTATTTTAAAACTTATATCAAATTTTAATTATGGGTAAAATCGTAAATTACCAACTCAATAAATAACTTCTACTTTTCCACTTCCCACATTTTAGAAACTACTGTGCAGTTCCACGTTTCGCCATCTTCTCTCTTCTTTTTTTAATTTTTTTAATTTTGTATTTTAATTAATTTTTGTATATATATTTAATTAAATTTATTTTAAAAATAAAATATTTATAAAGAAATCTTTAAAAAAATTAATAAATACAAAAAAAATTTAAACATATACTATATATTTTTTATTTAGTGTAGTTTTTAAAGACTTCTTCACAAACTATATATATTTTAAATATATCTAGATTAAATGAATTAAAAATTAAAAAAATAATTAAAATATTAAAAGTTTGAAAATTATTTTTGAAACTTTAAAATCAAATAAAATTCTATATTAATTTTTTAAAAACAAGAGGTTAAGTAAGTGGTTTTAGTTTAAGGTTCCTAATATTTAAATTTTATTAGATAAAGGACATGCAACATTTTTATAATAGTTTAGGTCCATATATATTTTTACAGAGAAATTTCAGCATAGAGAACAAATTTCTCTATGACAAATTAATTTTTTTTAAAAAAAATTCTCTAATAATATTATTAAGGGACCTTAACTAAAAACAAAAAAAATATTTTGAACCTCTTCTACTATAAAAAATTAGAGAGAAATGTTTCACCAATTTTCTCGCTAAGTAATACAATGTGAATGATGTGGAGTATTATTAAGATTCACTACAAAAAAATTGACTTTTTGTGACGGTAAAATACCGTCGCTAATACTCCTACTGCCGTCGTTAATGCTTTTTGCGACGGCAAAATAACTTTTTGCGACGGCAAGAGGGGCGTCGCAACTGCAGGGGTTGCAAAAGAGTTTTTGCGACGGTAAGTGTCGTCGCTAATGTTTTGCGACGGCATTGTTGCCTTTTTGCGACGGTACCGTGCAGTCGCTAATAACGTTTGAAATTTCTTGACTTTTTTGCGACGGCCCTATTTTACCGTCGCTGAAAACATTATTTCAGACGGCAAAAAACACCGTCGCCAATAGTCTTTTGTTTCATACCAAATGACAAAATTATTTATGATTTTGTTTAATCAAAATATCTATTATTATGTCTCATAATTATAAATAAGTTATTAATATATCATTTTAAATACATTTTTTTATATAAATTGTAAGAAATTCTATTTGTAAATTATTTTTCCAAATAAAAAATTAGGGCGCTAGATGGATTTGCCCCAACAATAGCCTAATTAGAAATGATACTGACGCCTACAAACACCTCACTCCCACAGCTTCACACGAGAAAAGAAAAATTACAAAAATAAAAATACACATGATCCATTACAATTATTTGGAAGTCATGTCCCCCAAAATGGGTCCCAAGTAATTTCCATAGTCTAATGCCCCCGTAGGCCGGACTGGTTGGTGAAGTGTAGAAAAAGACAACCCACCCAAAAAGATAAAAAACAGACAAAAATTGCTTATGCCAGCGCCTACGCATGTGAATAATTTCCGGGCTATGGTCCGGATCCGTCGATGTCGCTATTAATTAGGTCCGATCCTTGTCTGTCGAGGGCCTATTTCAGTAATGATAGAGATCACTAAAAAATCTCATCATTAATAATTTTAATGAGTTGAAAAAATGTAAAAAATAAAAGAAAAAAAAATGCAAGAGACAACCATCACATCAAAGGGAGAGCCACCTCATTAGTGCTCCTCTAGTGCTCGAAAAAAATTAATTTGTTTGTCATCATTTTTTTAGGAAAAATTTACCCATAAGTCGTAGTTTCTGAAAAGTTGAACCATTTAGTCCTAAAAGTTTTCTTATGCTCCATTTAGTCCCATTTGCACATCAATCTAATGTTCGAAATATCAATCTGATATTCGAAATCTAATGTTCGAAACATTAATCTGATGTTTGAAACATTGTAATGGGACCTTTCAGTCTATAAGAAAACTTTTAGGACTAAACAGTGTATAAGTTATTAACTTGGGATTTATTGGTGCATCCCCCAATATTTTAATCAATTATCAAGTATTTGCATAATATAATATTAATTTGCATAAAAAAAATTATATATATAACACAAACTAATTTTATATAATATTTTTCATATATATAACTACTAATTTGTAATAAATTTAACATTTTAAATTTCTCTCATGCTTATTTTTATTTTGATATTTCATTAAAGGTTAAAATATATATGGGTGTGTGTGTATTAATTATAGCGGAGTGGATCAATTTTGAAGGTGAATTATAGATTTTAAAGTTTAACTAGCAGTTAGCGGATAAAACGATGCAGATTGATACTGATCAGTGCGGTTTTAGCGGATTACATGGTATTTTGTACAGCCCTAGAAATTTCCTTAATACACCCACTGAAATTTCCTCCACACTCGTATCCTTTTTTGAGTTTCGTGTTTTTAGGCTGTGTGTAGGATACATTGTGGGTGTTTGGTGTATCTTAAATACAACTTATTTCAGATTTTAGCTTAATTTAAGTTGAAATTGTGTATTTGGTGTAACTTAGAAGGTAGCAACATATAACTTGTTACAACTTAAATGTGAGGAAAAAGGTTAATTTTAAAAAACATCTGAAGGGGTGCTTTTTAGATTCAGATTATGCGTGTAGTTGAAACTAAAGAAGTCAAAATACTTAAATGCCCTCTATTATTACAAAATATTACCATTAAACCAAGTATATAAACTCCTATTCTACTCTCTCTCTCTTCTCTCTCTTCATTTTACGTTTGAGAAAATAGAGAGCTCTAGAGAGAACCTGAAGAACTCTCACATTTTTGCCCGGATCAAACCTTAACCTGTGAATATCCCAAGTCGATCGAAGGCATCGTTAACTCCGACAAAATTTGGAATCACTAAACTCCACTCCATCTCTGACAAACTGTGAGTTTTGACTTATTTTTTTTTTGTGCACAACTAGATATATATATATATATATATACAGTGAGCTAAAGCCCAGTGAATAACATATGCGTAAAGAGGTTAAGAATGGATGTCCTTTTAGTATTTAAAACAGTCATTTGAGCAGTATATCAGTTATTCGATCATAGCAGTCATAAGTGGTACATCCAATAACAAACAGTACAGTAGGTCTTAACAGACCGAACAGTCAATTGATGGCCATCATATCAGTAAACAGTAGTGGTTCCAAACATGGGAACTGATAGAGATCTCTGTAACGGTAGTAGTAACAGTTTAGTAACAGTAAATTGCTATGGATGTCACGAATACAGTTCACAAATAGGACAAACATTCATTCAGTAAACAGTGTCATTTCATAAGGCAGTACAGTCATTTTTATTTAAATTCCAAAATTCCCCTACTTTTAATAAAAATAAAATTTTAAATAATACCGTAAAGTTTATATTATACTCCTACAATTTTAAAACTTTGCACTACAACATATAAGAGTTTTAGAGACTAAATTTTTTAATCTCTAAAAGTAAAAATTTTGTTACAAAAGATATGAGAGAGATAGAGAGAAGAGAGATGAGCGAGAGAGATAGAAAAAGATGAGAGATGAGAGAGATAGAGAGAAGAGAGATGAGCGAGAGAGATAAAGAGAAGAGAGATGAGCAAAAGAGATAGAGAGAAAATAAATGAGAAAAGAGATGAGAGAAGAGATAGATGAATGAGAGATACACAGAGAGAAAGACAGACAGACAGAGAGAGAAGAGTAATGAGTAAGAGAGAGAAAGAGTGATGAGTGAGAGAGAGACAGGGAGAGAGAGAGATAAACAGAAAAAGAGATAGAGAGAGAAAGAGAGAGAGAGATAGAGATAGAGGGAAAGATAGAAAAAAAGAGAGAAACAAGAGATGAGCGAGAGATAGACAAAAAGAGAAAGAAATAGAGCGAAAAGAGATGAGCAAGAGAGAGACACAGAAAAAGAGAGAGACAGAGAGATAAGAGAAATGGGCGAGAGAGATAGAAAGATAAGAGAGAGAGAAAAGAAATGAGAGAGATAGAGAGAAGAGAGATGAGCGAGAGAGATAGAGAGAGAAAACAGATGAGAGAGATAGGCGAGAGACATAGAGAGAAAATAAGAGAGAGAAACAGACAGACAGAGAGAGAAGAGTGATGAGTGAAAGAGATAAAGAGAAGAGAGAGAGATAGAGGTAGAGAGACATGAAGATGAAAAAATGAATGAAAAGAGAAATGTTAAATCAAAAGAGTAAGAAGACATTGTTTTTTTAAATTTTTTTTGTGAAAGAAAAAAGTACTAGAATTTATTCAAACCATTTTGTGACTGTATATATATGAAGTTGTCTCAAAACCACAATCATTATGCTAGGTTAGAGTTTTCCAAAAACTCTTTTGAGAAAATTATACTTTCTTGTTTTCCGTGTTATATTGTTTTTACTGAATTTTTTTAATATTTTAAGTATTTTTTTTTAATTTTTAGACACACCTAATATAAATACACCTAAAAATTTTAAAAAAAAAATTTGTAAAATTTTTTTTAAAAAAATTCACTAAATACCAAAAATACAATACATTTTTTTTTTGTATTTTTATGTATTTATTAATTTTTAAAAATATTTTTTCATAATTTTTTTTTTAGATACATCTAAGTAAGGTGCATCTAAAAAAAATATTTAAAATTTTAAAAATATTCACTAAAAATTAAAAAAAAAACACGAAAGTCACTTTTTGCGACAGCAGAAAATGCCGTCTCAAAAAAGCAAAGTATTTGCGACGGCACCATTTGCCATCTCAAAAAAGCGGAGCATTTGCGACGGCACAATTTGCAGTCTCAAAAAAACAGAATACTTGCGACGGCAGAAAATACCGTCGCAAATGCTCTCATTTTTTGAGACGGCAAATTGTGCCGTCGCAAATGCTATGCTTTTTTTAGACGGCAAATAGTGCCGTCGCAAATACTCTGCTTTTTTGAGACGGCATTTTTTGCCGTCGCAAAAAGTGACTTTTTGAGACGGCAAGTGTGCCGTAACAAATAGTCCCGTCTCATATACCCACTTTTCTTGTAGTGATTGTCTAATAACCAACATTAAAACAGTGGATCAAGGAGCATCAATCCAATACTACCAAATAATCAATATGAAAAGAGTAATGTTATATAAGCATAATTTTTATACAAAAGTTTCATACCAAATGACAAAATTATTTATGATTTTGTTTAATCAAAATATCTATTATTATGTCTCATAATTATAAATAAGTTATTAATATATCATTTTAAATACATTTTTTTATATAAATTGTAAGAAATTCTATTTGTAAATTATTTTTCCAAATAAAAAATTAGGGCGCTAGATGGATTTGCCCCAACAATAGCCTAATTAGAAATGATACTGACGCCTACAAACACCTCACTCCCACAGCTTCACACACACGAGAAAAGAAAAATTACAAAAAATAAAAATACACATGATCCATTACAATTATTTGGAAGTCATGTCCCCCAACATGGGTCCCAAGTAATTTCCATAGTCTAATGTCCCTGTAGGCTGGACTGGTTGGTGAAGTGCAGAAAAAGACAACCCACCCAAAAAGATAAAAAACTGACAAAAATTGCTTATGCCAGCGCCTACGCATGTGAATAGTTTCCGGGCTATGGTCCGGATCCGTCAATGTCGCTATTAATCAGGTCCGATCCTTGTTTGTCGAGGGCATATTTCAACAATGATAGAGATCACTAAAAAATTTTCATCACTAATAGTTTTAATGAGTTGAAAAATGTAAAAAATAAAAGGAAAAAAAATACAAGAGACAACCATCACATCAAAGGGAGAGCCACCTCATTAGTTCTCCCTTTTTAGTGCTCCAAGCATTTGGGGAGGTTAAAAATTAATTTTTTTTATTTTATTATAGAGGTGGTGTGATTAGGAGCATGCGTAGCGCAATTCGAACGGTTTGATAATAAAATTATAAATCAAATAGTAGATTAGTGAATTGACGAATTGGCAAATCGCCGTTTGGACGGTTTTGAGCGGATTGATAAATTAAAAAATATTTTAACCAATTATCAAGTATTTGCATAATATAATATTAATTTGCATAAAAAAATTTATATATATAACACAAACTAATTTTATATAATATTTTTCATATATATAACTACTAATTTGTAATAAATTTAACATTTTAAATTTCTCTCATGCTTATTTTTATGTTGATATTTCATTAAAGGTTAAAATATATATGGGTGTGTGTGTATTAATTATAGCGGAGTGGAGCGATTTTGAAGGTGGATTATAGATTTTAAAGTTTAACCAGCGATTAGTGGATAAAACGATGTAGATTGATACTGATCCGTGTGGTTTTAGCGGATTACATGGTATTTTGTACAACCCTAGAAATTTCCTTAATACACCCACTGAAATTTCCTCCACACTCGTATCCTTTTTTGAGTTTCGTATTTTTAGGCTGTGTGTAGGATACATTGTGGGTGTTTGGTGTAGCTTAAATACAACTTATTTCAGCTTTTAACTTAATTTAAGTTAAAATTGTGTATTTGGTGTAACTTAGAAGGTAGCAACATATAACTTGTTACAACTTAAATGTGAGGAAAAAAGTTAATTTTAAAAAACATCTGAAGGGGTGCTTTTTAGATTCAAATTATGCGGGTAGTTGAAACTAAAGAAGTCAAAATACTTAAATGCCCTCTATTATTACAAAATATTACCATTAAACCAAGTATATAAAGTCCTATTCTATGTGAATGATGTGGAGTTTTATTAAGATTGTCTAATAACCAACATTAAAACAGTGGATCAAGGAGCATCAATCCAATACTATCAAATAATCAATATGAAAAGAGTAATGTTATATAAGCATAATTTTTATACAAAAGTTTCATACCAAATGACAAAATTATTTATGATTTTGTTTAATCAAAATATCTATTATTATGTCTCATAATTATAAATAAGTTATTAATATATCATTTTAAATACATTTTTTTATATAAATTGTAAGAAATTCTATTTGTAAATTATTTTTCCAAATAAAAAATTAGGGCGCTAGATGGATTTGCCCCAACAATAGCCTAATTAGAAATGATACTGACGCCTACAAACACCTCACTCCCACAGCTTCACACGAGAAAAGAAAAATTACAAAAATAAAAATACACATGATCCATTACAATTATTTGGAAGTCATGTCCCCCAAAATGGGTCCCAAGTAATTTCCATAGTCTAATGCCCCCGTAGGCCGGACTGGTTGGTGAAGTGTAGAAAAAGACAACCCACCCAAAAAGATAAAAAACAGACAAAAATTGCTTATGCCAGCGCCTACGCATGTGAATAATTTCCGGGCTATGGTCCGGATCCGTCGATGTCGCTATTAATCAGGTCTGATCCTTGTCTGTCGAGGGCCTATTTCAGTAATGATAGAGATCACTAAAAAATCTCATCATTAATAATTTTAATGAGTTAAAAAATGTAAAAAATAAAAGAAAAAAAAATGCAAGAGACAACCATCACATCAAAGGAAGAGCCACCTCATTAGTGCTCCTCTAGTGCTCCCTTTTTAGTGCTCCCATGCATTAGGGGAGGTTAAAAATTAAATTTTTTTTATTTTATTATAGAGGTGGTGTGATTAGGAGTATGCGTAGTGCAATTCGAACGGTTTGATAATAAAATTATAAATCAAATCAATCTAATGTTCGAAATATCAATCTGATATTCGAAATCTAATGTTCGAAACATTAATCTGATGTTTGAAACATTGTAATGGGACCTTTCAGTCTATAAGAAAACTTTTAGGACTAAACAGTGTATAAGTTATTAACTTGGGATTTATTGGTGCATCCCCCAATATTTTAATCAATTATCAAGTATTTTCATAATATAATATTAATTTGCATAAAAAAAATTATATATATAACACAAACTAATTTTATATAATATTTTTCATATATATAACTACTAATTTGTAATAAATTTAACATTTTAAATTTCTCTCATGCTTATTTTTATTTTGATATTTCATTAAAGGTTAAAATATATATGGGTGTGTGTGTATTAATTATAGCGGAGTGGATCGATTTTGAAGGTGAATTATAGATTTTAAAGTTTAACTAGCGGTTAGCGGATAAAACGATGCAGATTGATACTGATCAGTGCGGTTTTAGTGGATT
Organism: Camellia sinensis; assembly: GCF_004153795.1. Classification (NCBI taxonomy): domain Eukaryota; kingdom Viridiplantae; phylum Streptophyta; class Magnoliopsida; order Ericales; family Theaceae; genus Camellia; species Camellia sinensis. The sequence continues at coordinate 103,393 of NW_021026159.1, forward strand.
ACATGGTATTTTGTACAGCCCTAGAAATTTCCTTAATACACCCACTGAAATTTCCTCCACACTCGTATCCTTTTTTGAGTTTCGTGTTTTTAGGTTGTGTGTAGGATACATTGTGGGTGTTTGGTGTAGCTTAAATACAACTTATTTCAGATTTTAGCTTAATTTAAGTTGAAATTGTGTATTTGGTGTAACTTAGAAGGTAGCAACATATAACTTGTTACAACTTAAATGTGAGGAAAAAAGTTAATTTTAAAAAACATCTGAAGGGGTGCTTTTTAGATTCAGATTATGCGTGTAGTTGAAACTAAAGAAGTCAAAATACTTAAATGCCCTCTATTATTACAAAATATTACCATTAAACCAAGTATATAAACTCCTATTCTACTCTCTCTCTTCTCTCTCTTCATTTTACGTCTGAGAAAATAGAGAGCTCTAGAGAGAACCTAAAGAACTCTCACATTTTTGCCCGGATCAAACCTTAACCTGTGAATATCCCAAGTCGATCGAAGGCATCGTTAACTCCGACAAAATTTGGAATCACTAAACTCCACTCCATCTCTGACAAACTGTAAGTTTTGACTTCTTTTTTTTTTTGTGCACAACTAGATATATATATATATATGTGTGTGTGTATATGTTTTCACCATGAAAAAAAATTGTTTAGGGTTTTTTTTACTTGTTCTCTTTTTCAATGAACTAATTTGTGAATTTAAGTTATGATTTATGAAATTAGAAAAAATCATTTGGGTTTTTAGATTTTGTTTTTTTTATTTACAACCAGTTATATATATATATATATATTTGTTTACACTATGGAAAAAAAAAAATTGTTTAGAGTTTTTTACTTGTTATCTTTTTCAATGAAAAGCTAAATTTTTAATTTGTGAATTTAAGTTATGATTTATGAAATTAGGGAAAACCATTTGAGTTTTAAGATTTTTTTTTTATTTATAAATATCACCAATTTTTTGGGTTTATTTTATTTATGAGTTTTATTTGCTCAATTTATTTTTTAGGAAAACCTAAACTTACTAATTGTTTAGCATTGACCTATTTAAACCTGACAGGCTCGCTCGAGCGAAGACTTGGTCGCTCGAGCGACCAGACATAGAAAATCTACGCTCGAGCCAAGGAGGCCTTGCTCGAGCCAACAATCCAAAAGCTCGCTCGAGCGAAAGAAATCTTGCTCGAGCGAAGAACACAAACCCTCAGGTCTGTAACCAGACACACGCTCGAGTGAAGGAACTCCCGCTCGAGCGAAGAATGAACTAACTCGCTCGAGCGAAGAAAAGCTCGCTCGAGCCGAAAACCTCTGCTCTCCGGTCTTACTACAAAATGCAATCCTCGCTCGATCGAAGAAACCCTGGCTTGAGCGACGAACCAAAACAAAGAGCTCGCTCGAGCGAAGAACTGCTAGCTCGAGCGAAGGGTCAAAATTCTGGGCAGCAACACTTAGCTCCCAAGCCCAACCAACCTGCTACAAACCTGCCCATTGCATCATTTCCCAAAATCGCAAGGAGGTAATAATGTATGTTATAATTGTTATATAAGTATTATAAGTTGCTTCAATTGATTTTATCTTGGGTATCATGTAGATGAGTTTTACTTAGTGGATTCTTGTAACGCCCTCAAAATAAACCTTTATCTTGGGTATCATGTAGATGAGTTTTACTTGGTGGATTTTGGGTATCCTAATACAAAGGGATATTTACAAAGGAGAAAAATACTATTTAGTTGAATTTCAAATTGGTCAACCTCTCCAAAAAAACACAAAAGATTTTCAGCCAAGCGCATTCATCACTTAGAAGTGTAATAGAAAAAAACATTTAGGGTTTGGAAATCAAGATAGCTGATGATGAAGGATATCCCACCAAACTATGTGTGACCAACTCAAGTAAAACTTGTTTGTGCAACCATGGCAATTCACAATTTTATTAGGCAAAGTAAGCTACGGACATCCCATTTGAATCTTATGATAAATTCAGTGATTATGTGCTTATTGATAAAGGAGGGTCAATGTCACAAGAACCACGCCATGGAAATCATGTTCAATCTGATGACAACGAGGTAGAAGTAACGAAATGTAATATTAAAATGTCAATTTGTAGGGCAAATTAGGAAAATTGCTCGTTATTGATAATTGGTGCACCTTTTGTTAGGGCTTAGTTCCTTTTATTGTCTTTTTTTTGTTCTTTATATCAAAAAAATTAAATAAATAAATAAATAAAAATGTTGAAATGGAATTGTAATGAAGTGTACCAATATAGGTACTAATTATTAAATTTCATTTTAAAAGAACTTTTTAAAAAATAAATTGAAGAAAAGGAAAAAAAAATACAATTTTTACATCTTAGAAGGACAAAAAAGATAATTATACAGCAAAAAGCTATTTTACTACTTATTCCACCAAATACTGCTCTGTTACTTAAATTTATAATCTCACAGTTGCACCAAACAGATTAACAACTTTTATTTAAAGTTGTAATTTATAATATGTTAAGTTATAATCTATAGTCACTTGCTCACAACTGCACCAAACAACACCATTATAGATTTGGATAAGAATTAAAAAGGGAAAAAATAAAAATAAAAATACATTTTACACACTTTTTAATCAGACTAAAATAGTCACACAAAAAAACAAAATAAAAAGTCAACTAAAATAGCTAACCTCCCAAACGTGCTCTACATCAGTTTTGATTTTGATTTTTTTAATTAATTTTTGTATATATATTTAATTTAAATGTATTTTTAAAATAAAATATTTGTAAAGAAATCTTTAAAAAAAATTAATAAATACCAAAAAATTTAAACATATACTATATATTTTGTATTTAGTGCAATTTTTAAATATTTTTTCACGAACTACATATAATTTAAATACATCTCTAGATTAAATGAATTTAAAAAATTAAAAAATAATTAAAATATTAAAAGTTTGAAAATTATTTTTGAAAAATATAAAATCAAATAAAGTTCTATATTAATTTTTGAAAAACAAGAGGTTAAGGTTCCTGATATTAAAATTTTATAAGATAAATGACATGCAACATTTTCATAGTAGTTTAGGTCCATCAATATTTTTAGAGAAAAATTTCAGCACAGAAAAATTTGGCATAGAGATATTTGTGAAATTTCTCTGTGACAAATTGAAATTTTTTTGTGACAAGTTAAAATTTCTCTGTGGCAAGTTTAAATTTAATCCGCATTTAGCGGATAAAACGTTACAGATTGATACTGGTTAGTGAGGTTTTAGCAGATTTGACGGTATTTTGCACAGCCCTAGATGTGATTCAAAAAAACCAAAAAGACAATAAACTAACTTTTAACCTAGTTGCTAAAAGATGCCTACAATTATCCACAACGGATTAGAACTCATTTGGAATGTAAATATAGTTTGTTTTTAATTTTTTACAAAAAAAATGTATAAAAAAGCAAAATAAGTGATATGATTGGATATTTTGACTTTTTGACTATTTTAGTTAAAAAACTAACATCCCAAACATTTCCTTAATACACCCACTGAAATTTCCTCCACACTCATATCCTCTTTTGAGTCCCTTGTTTTTAGGCTGTGTATAGGATACATATTATAGATTTGGCTAAGAATTTAAAAAGGGAGAAAAATAAAAATAAAAATAAAAATAAAAATACATTTTACATAGTTTTTAGAGAGAGAGAGAAAGTGAAAAGTGACTTAAAAAATCTTTTTCTCGAACTGATATATACGCAGGCCGCTCAAGCAATCAAAACACCGCTCGAGTGTCAGACACAATAAGTGACACCGCTCGAGCAACCAAAGTACCACTCGAGGGCACAATGACCCCCTTCTAGAAATTCAGACCTGCAAAAGACCGCTTGAGCGGAAGAAAGACCATTCGAGCGAAGATGCCTCACTTCTAGTAGTTTTGTAGACTATAAAAGACTACTTGAACGAACAAGCAAAAATCTGGGTAACAACTCTTTTGAAAAACTAACTCACAACCTGTTTCAAACACAACTATAACTCCCAAATAGTCAAACTCAACTAGCACAAGATGAAAATGAAATGAACAATAGTTAAAGACATGGATTCCTAGATTCAAAACAAGAAATGGGTAGGGTCTAAACCGAAACTGTTATAAAAGAGACTGGGATGCTTTGACAACCAAATACAAAGCTAGTTTTTTTTTTTTTTTTGGCTTTTTTTAAATCATATCATTTCTTTATTTTTTTCAATACAAAAAAGTCAAAAAAATCATTAAAAAAATCAAAAAAATAGTTTTTTACCAACTTCTCAAGATACCACACTATAACCTGGCAAAACAAGTAGTAAAGATAAAAATAAATTAAAATTTCTTTTTTGTAATTATTAAATCAATTAAAAAAATTAATTTATTTTTTAAATAAATTTTTTTAATTAATTTATAATAATAATAATAATAATAATAATAATAATAATAATAATAATAATAATAATAATAATAATAATAATAATAATAATAATAATAATAATAATAATAATAATAATAATAATAATAATAATAATAATAATAATAATAATAATAATAATAATAATAATAATAATAATAATAATAATAATAATAATAATAATAATAATAATAATAATAATAATAATAATAATAATAATAATAATAATAATAAGTCAATTAAAATAACTAATCTCTTAAACGAGCTCTACATCAATTTTAGTTTTGATTTTTTTAATTTTGTTATTATTATTATTATTTTTTTTTTGATGAAAGAGACTATCTGTTTTGGTTTTGGTCTTTTAAAAACATTTTTTTTAATTTTTTTATTTTTTATATTTTAATTAATTTTTGTATATATATATTTAATTAAATATATTTTAAAAATAAAATATTTGTAAAGAAATCTTTAAAAAAAATTAATAAATACAAAAAAATTTAAACATATACTATATATTTTGTATTTAGTGCAATTTTTAAAGATTTTTTCACGAACTACATATAATTTAAATACATCTCTAGATTAAATGAATTTAAAAAATTAAAAAATAATTAAAATATTAAAAGTTTGAAAATTATTTTTGAAAAATATAAAATCAAATAAAGTTCTATATTAATTTTTGAAAAACAAGAGGTTAAGTAAGAGGTTTTAGTTTAAGGTTCCCTTAGGGGTGTTTTAGAGAGTTGGTTAAAAGTTAGTTTTTTGACTTTTTTTAATTTTTTTTTCTTTTTGTGTGTAAAAAATGTTAGAGCTGATGTGACTTAAAATAAGTTAAAAATTAAAAGCTAGCTTTTAATCAGCTTCCCAAATTAGCCCTAAATTTTATAAAATAAAAGATATGCAACATTTTCATAATAGTTTAAGTCCATCAATATTTTAATATAGAAATTTCAATACTGAGAAATTCGGCATAGAGAAATTTGTGAAATTTCTCTATGATGATTGAAATTTCTCTGTGACGAGTTAAAATTTTTCTAATAATATTATTAAAAGACCTTAACTAATATAAAAAAAATATATTTTGGACCTCTTCTACTACCAAAAATTGAAATGAAATGTTTTACCAATTTTCTCATTGGGAAATCCTTGGTGCCTCGAATGGAGCTGCCTCGAATGGATTGAATTTCTGTTCACCGGTCGACCTGTTGGACGACCGGGTGAAACACTTGTCTACTGTGGTTGTCACCTGGTCAACCGCGACTGTTAGCCTTTTTGTCAGACGACTGGTAAAGTGAAATTTTAGTCATTCGAGACAAGTTCAAATTTGAGATACGTAACATTGCTCTTTCTCATTAAGTAATACACTGTGAATGATGTGGAGTATTATTACAAGATTATCTAATAATCAACATTAAAACAGTAGATCAAGGAGCATCAATCCAATACTACCACACAATCAATATGAAAAAGGTAATGTTATATAAGCTTAATTTTTATACAAAAGTTTCATATCAAATGACATAATTATTTATGATTTTTTATAATCAAAATATCTATTATTATGTCTTATAATTATAAATATGTTGTTATTAGATCATTCTAAATACATTTTTTTTATATAAATTCTGAGAAATTCTATTTGTAAACTATTTTTCCAAATAAAAAACTACGGCACTAGATGGATTTGCCCCAACAATAGTCTAATTGCCCCTGTAGGCCGGACTAGTAGTGGTTGAAGTGTAGAAAAAGACAAAAATTGCTTATGTCGGCGTCTATGCATGTGAATAAGGATGCCAATGGAGGTTAACAGAATGGATATTAATTTCCTATTCTCATTCCCCTATGGAGTATTTTGGAAAGTTGGTAAAAAGTTAATATTGCGTTTGGAAGAGTTTTGTAAATATGATTTAAGAGTATGAGTTGTATTTTGAGTTTGTGAGTTGTGGAATTATGATTTGAGTGTAGAAAATTTGTTTGGTTATGGTTTTTGAATGGAGTGTTGAATTGAGTTTTGAATTGTATGTAGAATTAAGTTTTGAAAGTTTGATGTGACATGTGAAATAAGAAAATTTGATTGGTGATGAGTTTTCAAAACTTAATTTAACTTATAATTGATAATCAAACACACAGCTCATATCTCGATATCTGTATTTTTTATCAATAGTCATAACCAAACTATTTTTAAAATACTCAAAGAAAAAAATGAATTTTTTTCCAATTAATTGTTTTTAAGTAATTTTTTTGAATAATTTTTTTTAAATAATTTTTTCTTTGAAATAACTTTTATGTCAATTCATTTTTTGGCCTGTACAAACATTTTGTGCAATACGTTTTTAATATTTTTCAAAAATTTTGTTGAAGTCAACAAGTTTGGAGATTACATAGTGATAAAAATTAACAAAAATCAGTGTGTTCAATTTTTTTAAATACAAACCAAAACGTAAACTTTACCAAACATTATCAACATTTTTTCATTTATTAAATTTTATTAATTTAATAAAAAAAATCGTATCTTTTTGTAGGTTCATTATTGTCTCTCACACCTAACTCTCACCCACCCGTGAAGCTCATATAATTGGGGGCCATTGAGTGATATTTGTCTACAAAATGACCAATTCGCCTCTCTTTCATAGAATGGCAGGTTGTTATGTAAGAATAAAATAAAAAGGGTAATAGTGTAATTTCACTCATCCAATAGACCCACTCCCTCCTCTGCTGGGTGTCAGTTGATCACTGTTCGATAAAGGAAAAGAAAAAAGAAGCCAAAAATGAGCACAGATTGTCAGTAATCAGTGTACGAAAGAAATGAAAAATAAGTAAGAAAAAAAATGATCAGTATACTAAAGAAATAAAAAATAAATAAAAAAAAAACCCTTCTGGACCTGAGCCTTTATATAAGTCAGTATCTCTGCATTTGTTTAACCACACCACCTTCACCATCTCATTCCAACAACTTCAGCAACTTCTTCACCCTACAATATTGACTACATTCAATGTAGATATTCGTGTGAAAGAAGAGAGAAGAGCTTTCATAAGAGGTTAGCTTGAACCACAGTTTCATATTCTTGATAGCTTCAGAGTTGAGTTGCAAGAAGGCGAAAAATCATACGGGACAATTGGTCGGTCATCTCGCCAGTCAACCGGCCGGTCATTCGGTTTCAGCCACCAGTTTGCCTTTTGCACTCAGTTTCGCTATCTGTTGGTTGCCTTTTAGCAGAGGCTCAGTTTGCCTATTTGTTCTTTTTTTTCCACACCAACATCATACATTCTGCTATACATTTTTCATACATTTTCCTTGACTTTTGCAGTCATCATGCCGAGAACAAAAAGAGAAAGACCCGAACGTGGCGAAACCTCTAACCCTGCACAACGTCAACCACAGCAACAACATCATCGCTATACAACTGTTGATTTTCTCACATACAATCACGAACAAGCTTATTCAAATTTTGCTAATCAACCAAATGTTACGAGGAGAAAGGTAAATCTACCTTCTCAATATGATCCACTATTGCTTGGCAGACTGGATACGATGGGATGGTTACCTTTAACTAATTTACTACATAAGGTATATCCTCGTCTTGTATATTTATTTTACCCTCACTTGAGATCTACTGAGGGACAAGTGGAACAGTGCAGTCTGACCTCTTATGTGAAGGGGAAAGTAATCACACTAAACCCTTGCACTTTCGCACAAATTATTGGAGTTGAAACAGGAGATTTGCAATGCCATTTTCAAACTGAGGCTCAGTCAGCTAACATTGTTGGTGATCTAACTGAGGTTTATAGCACAATTTGTGAGAACCGATTTACCGGCACTAATTTACAAGCAAGGCATTTAAAACCCCACCTTCATATTCTTCATCGATGGATAGTTGAAAATGTCACTCCCAAAAAAAGACATTTTGATGTTGTTCCATGTTTTAATGTTTATTTGTTATATTGTTTTGAAATTGGACAAACATTAGATTTATGCTACATATTATTAAAAGAAATGATGGTTGCAAATCTTGGTACTCTCAGTGGCCGGTCACTACCTTTTGGAGCTTTGTTAACCAAAATCTTCAAAGTGCATCATGTCAACCTTGAAGGTGAAGTAGATGTGAGAATCACTTCACCAATTTCTGAGTACACACTGACCCAAGTTGGTGGTGCTGAAAACTTACTGGGCTCTATTAATTTTGAAAATGAACCAATACCTGATGAGGAAGAACCCAATGACAATGTCATGCCACCAAATGAACAACCCCAATACTGAACTGATTATTTAGCGTTGGAACAAAAACTGTACAATCAACGCCTACAATGGGAACAACAAATGGCTAATCAGGTTGATACATTGGGTACTCGGTTCGATGAATTTGCCACCGTTCAAAACTCATTAATTCAACAATTTGGTGAGTTTTGTGTAGACTCAGGGAGATGTGATGAAGTGACAAGCAATTGCATTAATCAAATTGACCATCGAGTCATATAGGTGTAACATCACTACTTCTCTTCACCTCCACCACCACCTGACAATGATGCTTAACTTGTTTCGATGAGCGTTTAAATGGTTCACACATGCTGTGGTTACATTTTGTTTTCTTATTTTGTTGTGGTTATTTTATTTTCTCATTTTGTTGTAGTTATTTTGTTGTAATATTTTGTATTGACGTTATGAACGGTAAATTTTTTTTTTTTTTGCACGATAAAATTAACCAGTGACAATGTTATAATAATTTGTGAGTTATATTATGAAATTAAAAAAAAATCATACAAGAATTAATAAAAAGAAATTAAAATTAATAACAGAGCCTTCATTTCAATAAAATGAAAAAATTAAAATTAAAATTAAAATTAAAAAAGTCTACGAATTAATAAAAAAATTAAAATTAATAACAAAACTATTATTTTAATAAAATTAAAAAAAATTAAAAATGGGGCAAGAAATAAAAAAATGGGGCAACAAATTAAAAAAAAACAGCTAAAATGAAATAAAAAAAGGTAAAAATTAATAATTATAAATTTTTTTAATAAAAAGGAAAAAAAATTAACAAAAACTTATTTGGTATAATATCTCAAAATAACAAAACCATTATGTTAACATGAACAAAAAAACAATTAATAAAAAGAAATTAAAATTAATAACAAAGCCTTCAAATTGTTTTAAAATGAAAAAAATAAATTAATAAAAAAATGTCGTCTACAAATTAATAAAAAAATTAAATTTAATAACAAAACCATTATTTTAATAAAATGAAAAAAACAAATTAATAAAATTTTTTGGCTAAAATGAAATAAAAAAAGTTAAAAATTAATAATTATACATTTCTTTTAACAAAAAGGAAAAAAAAAATTAATAAAAACTTATTTGGTATAAAAATTAATAACAAAACCATCATGTTAATAACATGAACAAAAAAACTATTAATAAAAAGAAATTAAAATTAATAACAAAGCCTTCATTTCAATAAAATGAAAAAAAATAAATTAATAAAAAAATGTCATCTACAAATTAATAAAAAAAATTAAAATTAATAACAAAACCATTATTTTAATAAAATGAAAAAAATAAATTAATAAAAAAATTGTCTAAAATGAAATTAAAAAAATTAAAATTAATAACAAAACCATTATTTTAATAAAATGTAGAAAACAAATTAAAAAAAAATCGACTAAAATGAAATAAAAAAAAGTTAAAAATTTATAATTATACATTTTTTTTAACTAAAAGGAAAAAAAATTAATAAAAACTTATTTGGTACAAAAATTAATAACAAAACCATTATGTTAATAACATGAACAAAAAAACAATTAATAAAAAGAAATTAAAATTAATAACAAAGCCTTCATTTCAATAAAATGAAAAAAATAAATTAATAAAAAAATGTAGTCTACAAATTAATAAAAAAAAATTAAAATTAATAACAAAACCATTATTTTAATAAAATGTAGAAAACAAATTAAAAAAAAATCGACTAAAATGAAATAAAAAAAAGTTAAAAATTTATAATTATACATTTTTTTTAACTAAAAGGAAAAAAAAATTAATAAAAACTTATTTGGTAAAAAAATTAATAACAAAAGCATTATGTTAATAACATGAACAAAAAAACAATTAATAAAAAGATATTAAAATTAATAACAAAGCCTTCATTTCAATAAAATGAAAAAAATTAATTAATAAAAAAATGTCGTTTACAAATTAATAAAAAAATTAAAATTAATAACAAATCTATCCATGGCCAACATTTGTTCTTTTAATAAAAAGTTAATGAACATCATAAACTGAATGAACATCATAAACTACAATTTTTGCATGCATTATTCAACCATCAAATTCAATAAAGTGTTTGCCCCTGCATATTATACATTGCAGCAACAACATATTTAAGTGTCTTCATTCATGTAATTACATTTTGTTGATTAACCATGTGATGATCTTTGTGTTCCATTTCCTTTAATTGCCATTTAGCCAAATCCTTGTCCTCATTGTTAGTTATCCTACAAAAAGAGGGAAAAAGTCATTAAATTCACAGTTACATAAAGTGGGCGAAGTTATGTAATAAAGGTGTCATAATGATTGAAACTAGTGAAATAATTATACATTTAAAACCATTAGTCACTACGATATTCACTTGCCTTGTTCACATCACAAATCTATCCATGGCCAACGTGATTTTGCCACATAGCAGTAGCAATTGCATCCCTAAAGTTCGATTGGTACATCAACTCATGTTGTGAAATGTCAACATAGTCAGCTTGGTCTCCAACAAACTCGTTTGTTTCCGCTTTTGCCGCCATTTCATTATCAGCTTCCATGAAGAATAGGTCCATATCTGCATGCAAACGGATCGAATTGTGCAGTACACAACATGCAATCACGAGAGGGCCTTGTCTTGTAGACTTATAATTTGGCATGGACCGCAATATTAGGAATCGCTTCTTCAGAACACCAAATGCTCTTTCTATGACATTGCGTAACGACGAATGTCGATGGTTAAACAATTCCTTGGGTCCTGAATAATGACGGCCATGAAACTCTTGCAAGTGATAGCGTTGGGAACAAAATAGGGCAAGAAATCTAGGCATGTTCGTGAAACCAGCATCCACTAAATAATATTTGCCTACATGTAAATAATGAATGCACTGTTCTATCAAACAGATGTACAAAAACATAATTTCAAAAAATGTACCGTATGTTATTTCGTGACACTCACCATTGGGTGGGTGTGGGAACTGTAGATCAGCTTTTGTAATAGAGTCAACTAAAATAGCGTTGTCGTGAGCACTACCTTCCCATCCAGAATTAATAAATGTGAACAACGTGTCGAAGTCGCAAGCTGCGAGTACATTTTGCGATACCGTAGATTTGCGACTGCGGAATGTATTTTGTTTTGAAGCAGGGACCCATACATCCACCAATGTGCCATCGATAGCACCGACACAATCCTAATTGAAAGATATTTGTTTGATATTAAAAGCGAAACAAACTTGGATATTACTTTTATAATAGGAGAAAAAAAAATATCGTCCCTTATTGTTATTAAAACCTTACAGGACAATCATTAAATTCATACCTTGAACTAGGGAAAAAACCTCTTGTCATTTAAAATTTTTGCCCGTATCTCGTCTTGGTTACGTGGTTTGATAACCGTTGATGCAAGCTTGCACAGTGCCCACATAACAATTTTGATGGGCCGACAAATTGTTTCCGTGGAGTGTTAAAATCTATCTGCCAGTAGTCAATGGCGATCATTTTGTGTGAAAGTGTATAAAAAAATTCCAAGCAATTCCTCGACACTGATATGCATATGTTCAGTATAGATAAAGCCATTTTAGAGTAAGGTGTCTTTCAATAAAATGAATGTTTGTGCATCCATTCGCATAATGTCCATCATTGTTTCTGGATGGCTGTTTAATAAGCTGAAGATGTAATTATCACCTTTGAATGGACAAGTTCACTGCGGTGGCCTACTACTTGACGTGTTGATATGGTCATGCATAAAAGCAATTATCAAAAAATCCATAAAATCTTCAATAACCCCATCCTCCTCTAATGAGATCTCCATTGCATCGTTTTCTGTGTCGGATGACATATTGTTTCGTCTACATCACAGTAAGAGCATAATTATAAAATAATGTTTAACAACATGCTAACGCTTACCATTGTTGGTGAAACTAAATTAAAAAAGTGGCTACATGAATAGTCGGCCTTAGTCATTTACCAGCATCCACTAAAATATATACGAGAAGAAAATTTGTTTAATATGTAGTCATCTTGTAATAACACAACATATTGATGTAAAACAGAAAATACTTATATTTACATAACAGATGATTGAAGGATATACGTACCAGATTAGTGGGAGTTGAATAGTTATCTCTGGTGATGGAGTGGGTACAGTGACTGAATTTGCGACTCTTTGGTAGTCGTCTGATTCGAGAATAGGTTTGATAAATTTGACCTAAGGCAAAAAAAAATTAGGGATGATTCAGAAAATCAGTGACCTGTAAGAAAATATTTGAAACAAATTTGTGATTTATTTGACCTCGGTGTCGTCGTTGTTTGGTTGCCCGTAGAATGAATCTTCCACAACACACAAATTGTAACTCACTTGATTTGTGGGAGATGGTATGAATAAGGAGCGGATTCACAGACATAATTTATAAAATGGTCTAAGTTCACAATGAAAACTACCCGTGACGAATCGTCAGCCCTGATCTTTGAAACAGAGAATGACGAGTAGATCAGTTCACCTATGTATTTCTTTTTGCACGTGAACCTTTTCAGAGATGATGAACATGGAAGCTTTTTAGAAAGGAAGAAGACCGAATACATTGAAAGTGGAGAAATGAAGAACAACGCTGCCAAACAAGAAGTCGAATTGTATTTTGAATGATATGGTGGAATTCTATTTTCAAAGTCGTATCCAAACGTGAAGCAGGAGTGAGAGGGTAGAAATGTAATTTGAAAACACAACCAAACAGAGTGATGGATTTTATTTTGCCATTTCATAAATAAATGATTGTTTTGTTCATTTATCTATTATCATAATTACTATTTTTTTGAAAAAAGTTTCTAACCATATTTGAACGAATAAAACAAAAATACATAAATATCTAAAAGTTGCACAAATATGAAATTTGCAAATCTCTAGGTCAAAATCAAAATGTTTGGACAAAGTTTCAATTTCCTGAGTAGGTACATTGAAATCTCCAACAAAAATCTTAACAAAATTGGTGGATTTGCATTTCAAGATTTGGAACTTTGATTCAATCAATATTATCGCAATAAGAAATCTCTCTATTTCTACAAACAATGACTTGAGAGTCCAACCCTAACAAACTTTGTAGATTTGAATTTCAACGGAATGAGATCCGTTCTTGATTCAATCAAGAATAATCACAATAAGAAACTTCTTAGGAAAGAGAGCAAGGTATGGAAAATGAAGAGTACAGATTGAAGACAGGGTCAAAGATGAAGGTTTCCAAGTTGAGGAAGTGAACAATGACTACAAGGATCAAGCATAAACAAGGCAAAAAACCATAAGCAAATATCAAATGGTAGAAAGAGTAAGAGAAGCGGAGAGAGGGGAGAAGATGGAGGGGTCATGAGAAGTGGAGGCACAATCCTATTTTTTATTTTATTTTATTTTTTTAGAATTGATTTATACAAAATATTATAATAAAACTCAATGAATTATAATTTTAGTAAGGAATATCAAATATAAAACAAACTATTACAAAGAATACTCTCAGAGTGGGAGATAAAACCTCAATTAATATATGGGTAATAAAACATACACGCATGTGGGAGATTCAAATTACTAACCACCTAGTAAGATGCAAGAGTTTTGGCTAATTGACCTAATCTCATTGGTTAGGCAGAGTCTTATTAAATGACACAATTGTAGGATGCGTTTTTAGGAGAAATTCTAGGATGTGTATCATATGCACATTTAGTTATGATTTTTGTGTCTGTGATTGTGATCTATTGTCTTGTTAGTTTTATCATATTGTGATATTGGTTATGACATAATTTTGATTATGATCTATACCGCATGTGATGTTTGGTTATAACTCAAAATTTTTTTTTTAGTTGTGATTCTCACAGTATTGAGTTATATGATTTATGATAATTAAACTCACAAATGACATTACTTGCATAGCATTACCTGTGTTTTTAGGGTAATACTATGGTACAGGGTGTATCACAAGCAAGTTATAACGTAGTTGGGTTTTATTTTTATAAATGTTATAACCGAATTCTATGGAAGTCATAACTTAAAAAAATACGAGTTATAACTAAACATTATATAAGGTATAATAATAATAATAAAAAATTGGATCATAATCAAAATAATTTCATGACCAGCATCACAATGAATCATAAATAACATTTCAATATGTCATAATCAAATATTACAAATATTATAACTGAACATATGATGCACACCCCAAAGAGGGTGTACCATAAAATTTACTGTATTTTTATTAAGACAACACACAACATTATGTAACTTTAATATATATATATATATGTTGTGTGTGAAAAAAAACATCATCTATGTGACGTTTCAAAAAAACGTCGAAAGAAAATGCAGTGTACTCAAATTTTCTTGTAGTGGTCTGTGCACATAAATAAAGTTTATTTATTTATTTATTTTTATTTTTTTGACACTAGAGTATGGGAAAATGATATATGTAATTAGCATTGTTGAGAGACCTTACCTATCTATACCTCTTGTTATGTAATTAATTTCTCTATTTTCAATAGATTTTGCAATACTCCTTTAAGGAAAATGCTATTTATTGTGAAATTATCACTAGAGAAATGTGACGATAATATTTGTACAATTAAATATCATTAAGTGAACATTTTATTTAAAACAAAGAACATAGAATTGCTGTTGTATCAAATAGTGCATGCTAATGGGGATGGTTGGCCAGCAATCAGGCGCAGTTTTTGTTGTGGATCGAGGGCACACCAGGATACACACACAAGCAATAACACAAGAGATTTAACGTGGTTCGGCAAGTCGCCTACGTCCACGGGCAACGGATTTACTATATGGAACAAAGAATTACAACACTCTGTATTCTCTCTCTGTAATCACTCTTGAGCTCACCACTCACTGTAATCTCTCCGCTCTCTCTACCTCTATTTATACATGAGAAGGGAGGGAGCTGGCTGGCCTTGCACATGGCCAGCTGTTGTTCAACGAAGGTGGATTGTTAACCATGGCGGCTTGTCGGTTGGCAGCCGCAATGGAGGAATGTTGCAGCCGACTTCACACTGGAAGGAAATCACCCTTTTCACATGGGGTGATATCAACAAATCACCCCCTCAACCCATGTGAGTTGATCTATTGCACACACTGCTGCTAATCTTGTCACGCCCAAAATTCAACATAGTCTGCATCTCCTGAAGCTAGAGATAATACACCAGAGATACAAAAAGAAGAAGGGAATCCTACATCCTCAACTCAACTCACACCACTCTCTGATTTGGAGAGAGCCTCTGCTCCTATCTCCCACAGATCTCTTCCACATTTCCTGTCTCGGATGTCTTCACCTGCTATGCTTGAACTTGTGTAACCAAGATATCATACCCCCCCTGATTGTATGTCCTGCACCCCCTGCTGAGATGCCCTTGACTGTCATGCCTTTGCCCTCTGTCCATAGTGATCGATCAACACTGCCTTGCACCCGAAGGTGCTTAGTTCTGAGAGATGTTGACCAAGTCCAACCAATGTTGGAACTTGATCCCAGAAACCACTTTTGTGAGCATATCGGCCGAATTATCTGTAGTACTAATCTTTTGAAGCAGAATATCCCCTTCATTCACAATTTCTCGGATGAAATGGAAACGGACATCAATGTGCTTGGTGCGGGAATGATGAACCTGGTTCTTTGCCAAACAAATGGCACTCTGACTATCACAGAACACCTCAACGTGCTTCTGAACAATACCCAAGTCCTCAATTAACCCATGTAGCCAAATAACTTCCTTAAAGGCTTCTATCACTGCCATGTACTCTGCCTCTATAGTAGACAAAGCCACCGTTGACTGAAGTGTTGACCTCTAACTCATCGGCCCTTTAGCAAGCGTACCCTGTTGTTGATCAGCGTTTGTCCAAGTCACCAACATAATCTGAGTCCACATATCCAACCAGATTCTGTCCAAGTCGGTTATCTCTTTCAAACTTCAATCCCAAATTAAACGTTCCATGTATGTACCTTAGGATCCATTTCACTGCCTACTAGCGATCTTTTCCTGGATCATGCATATACCTGCTTACCATACTCACAGCATGTGAGATGTCAGGCCTTGTACAAATCATAGCATACATTAATGCACCAACTGCATTTGCATATGGAACTTGTGCCATATGCTTCCATTCTTCCTCTGTGCATGGAGACATCGAAGCACTGAGCTTGAAATGAGGGGCCAATGGTGTACTCACAGCTTTTGTTTTCCCATTTATGCCAAATCTGTCTAACACCTTTTTTAGATACTGGGTTTGTGTCAGACAAACCGTGCCCT
This sequence comes from Camellia sinensis, assembly GCF_004153795.1. Taxonomy (NCBI): domain Eukaryota; kingdom Viridiplantae; phylum Streptophyta; class Magnoliopsida; order Ericales; family Theaceae; genus Camellia; species Camellia sinensis. Next base: position 120,335 of record NW_021026159.1, read on the forward strand.
TCTTCCTGTCTTTCTTGATCTCCATGCCAAGAATTTTCTTTGCTTCTCCCAAATCCTTCATTTCAAACTCTCTTGCTAACTGTGCCTTGAGTTTGTCAATCTCCACCTTGCTCTTAGATGCAATCAGCATATCATCTCCATATAAGAGCAAATAGATGAAGGAACCGTCGGGAAGCTTACGGAAACATACACAATGATCAAATTGACTTCTTGTGTATTCTTTCTCCATCATGAACCGATCAAATCGCTTGTACCACTGTCTCGGGGATTGCTTCAATCCGTACAACGATTTGTTCAGCTTACAGGCCCAATTCTCTTTTCCAGCAATTTTGAAACCATCTGGCTGGGACATGTATATCTCCTCTTCAAGATCTCCATGTAAAAAGGCAGTTTTGACATCGAGTTGGGCGAGCTCGAGATCAAACTGTGCAACCAAAGCTAACAAGATACGAATAGACGCGTGCTTCACAATAGGTGAGAATACCTCATTGTAGTCTATTCCTTCCTTCTGAGCATAGCCTTTAGCTACCAATCAAGCTTTGAATCTGATGTTGTCTCTGCCTGGAATGCCTTCCTTCTTGGTGTAAACCCACTTACACCCAATTGCTTTCTTGCCTTTTGGAAGTTGCACCAACTCCCAAGTCTGGTTCTTATGAAGTGACTCGATCTCTTCATCCATAGCCTCCTTCCATTTGACACTTTCTACATTATGCACGGCTTCTTTGAAAGTGCAAGGAATATTGTCTTCAATGATTGGAAGTGCATAGGCTACCATATCGGTCATCCAACTGGGTTTCTTAGTCACCCTTTTCCCTTTCCTGATTGCAATGGGTTCTGATTGATGCGGAGCCTCTGGATCTTCATTTTCATCTGAACTCTCTTCAGAGCTATCCTCTGAGACTTCTTCAGGATGGTTGATTGGCTGACTAGTCTTTGCTGGAGTCTCAAACTCCACCTGCACTGACTTCTTCAATGCTTCCTCATTCTGTTGAGGATCTGATTGCTTCAGCATTACAGACTCATCAAAGGTAACGTCTCTTCTGATGAGAACTTTCTTTGATTCAGGGCACCACAGTCTGTATCCCTTGACACCGTCACCGAAGCCCAAGAAGATGGCTCTCTTGGCTCTTGGTTTCGTTCTTCTTCTGTGCGTGGAGACAACGAAGCACTAAGCTTGAAATGAGGGGCCAATGGTGTACTCACAGCTTTTGTTTTCCCATTTATGCCAAATCTGTCTAACACCTTTTTCAGATACTGGGTTTGTGTCGGAAAAACCGTGCCCTTCTTCCTGTCTCTCTTGATCTCCATGCCAAGAATTTTCTTTGCTTCTCCCAAATCCTTCATTTCAAACTCTCTTGCTAATTGTGCCTTGAGTTTGTCAATCTCCACCTTGCTCTTAGATGCAATCGGCATATCATCTACATATAAGAGCAAATAGATGAAGGAACCGTCGGGAAGCTTACGGAAACATACACAATGATCAAATTGACTTCTTGTGTATTCTTTCTCCATCATGAACCGATCAAATCTTTTGTACTACTGTCTCGAGGATTGCTTCAACCCGTACAACGATTTGTTCAGCTTACAGGCCCAATTCTCTTTTCCAGACATGTATATCTCCTCTTCAAGATCTCCATGTAAGAAAGCAGTTTTGATATCGAGTTGGGCGAGCTCGAGATCAAACTGTACAACCAAAGCTAGCAAGATACGAATAGACGTGTGCTTCACAACAGGTGAGAATACCTCATTGTAGTCTATTCCTTCCTTCTGAGCATAGCCTTTAGCTACCAATCTAACTTTGAATCTGATGTTGTCTCTGCCTGGGATGCTTTCTTTCTTGGTGTAAACCCACTTACACCCAATTGCTTTCTTGCCTTTTGGAAGTTGCACCAACTCCCAAGTCTGGTTCTTGTGAAGTGACCCGATCTCTTTATCCACAGCCTCCTTCCAATTGACACTTTCTACATGCTGCATGGCTTCTTTGAAAGTGCAAGGAACATTGTCTTCAATGATTGGAAGTGCATAAGCTAGCATATCGGTCATCCAACCGGGTTGCTTAGTAACCCTTTTTCCTTTCCGGATTGCAATGGGTTCTGATTGTTGTGAGGCCTCTGGATCTTCATTTTCATCTGAACTCTCTTCAGAGCTATCCACTGAGATTTCTTCAAGATGGTTGATTGGTTGACTAGTCTTTGCTGGATTCTCAAACTCCACTTGCACTAACTTCTTCAATGCTCCCTCATTCTGTTGAAGATTTAGCTGCGTCAGCATTGTAGACTTATCAAAGGTAACGTCTCTTCTAGTGACAACTTTCTTTGATTCAGGGCACCAGAGTCTGTATCCTTTGACACCGTCACTGAAGCCCAAGATGATGGCTTTCTTGGCTCTTGGATCCAACTTAGATTCTGTAACATGAAAATAAGCTGGACATCCGAAGATACGTAGCTGGTCATAATCAGTAGCTGGCACTCCTAACCATACCTTCATGGGAGTCTTGCCATCTAGTGCTGCAGTAGGTAGTCTGTTGACAAGATGATGAGCATAGTTCAATGCCTCGCCCCAAAATGCCTTGCTCAATCCAGAATGTGATAGCATGCACCCGACTTTTTCCACCAAAGTGTGGTTCATGCGTTCTGCAACTCTATTTTGCTACGGTGTTCCAAGAACTGTGAAATGTCTCACTATCCCTGCATTCTGGCAAACCTCAAAGAAGGGATCTGATGTGTATTCCCCACCATTGTCAGATCTGAGCTTCTTGATCTTTCTGCCTGTCTGGGTCTCAATCATCTTCTTCCACATAAGAAAGATGTCTACGACTTCATCTTTGCGCTTCATTGTGTAAATCCAAACTCTTCTTGAGAAATCATCAATGAACGACACAAAGTAATGTTTACCTCCCAACGAAGCATTCTTGGAAGGACCTCATACGTCGGTGTGAACGTAGTCTAGAATCCCTTTGGTATGATGAATATCAGTACCAAACTTGATTCTTGTTTGCTTGCCCAGTACACAATGCTCGCAGAACTCAAGCTTCCTTGTTTTGGCGCCTTTCAACAGGCCTTGCTTTACCAACCCTTGTAAAGCCTTCTCACCGACATGCCCTAGGCGCATGTGCCAAAGTTTGGAAGTGTCTGATGCATCATCTTCTGAGCTGGTGGAGACAACCACTTTCCCTGTGACTGTAAAGCCATCTAGGAAATATAAATTTCCCTGTCGAGTACCTTTCATTGCAACAAATGCTCCTCGAACAACTTTGAGGACTCCACCTTCCATAGTTACTCTGTAACCTTTGGAGTCTAAAACTCCCACTGAGATGAGATTCTTTGTCAAAGCTGGTACATACCGAACATTTTCAAGAACTCTGATTGTTCCATCATGTATCTTCAGTCGAATTGTTCTACTTCCCTTTGTCTAGTAAGCTTGGTCGTTGCCCATCAGTATAACTTCTCCATCGAACTCTCGTAAGCTCGAGAACCACTGCTTGTTAGGACACATGTAGTAGGAACATCCGGAATCTATAATCCATTCATCAGACTGGCCATATGATGAAACTCTGAAGGCTGATCTTTCATCATTATCTCCATCTCGTGCAACGTTTACCTTTTCTTTTTTCTTGTCTTTATTGGGACAATCTTTTGCCCAATGCACCTTCTGGCGACAAGCAGCACACTCGTCTTTTGCAAGACGTCTTCTGTCTGATGATTTTTCTTTGGATTTTGAGCGAGAATTTCCTCGCCCTGTATATCTCCTGTTATTTGTTCTGCCTCTAACTGTCAATGCCTCAGATGCTGAGTCCCTGTTTACAAACTTATCTTTCCTTCTGAACTCATTGTTTACCAAGGAATTTTCAACATCGACATACTTGATCTTTTCTTTACCGTACAGTAAAGTGGTAGTGAGATAATCATACGAGTCAGGCAAGGAATTCAACAATAACAATGCTTTATCTTCATCACCAATGTGATCATCCAAAATTTTCAAATCGGTGAGAATTTTGTTGAAATTGTTTAGGTGTTCGTTCATCGAAATACCTTTCTTGTAGTCGAAACGAAACAACCTCTTCTTCAAGTAGAGCCGGTTCTCAATGCTCTTTGTCATGAACTTATCTTGCAGCGCCTTCCAAAAGTCCTTCGCAATATCATATTCTGTGAAGGCGTACTTTTCCTTTTTTACAAGGCAAAGTCGGATGGAACTGCAGGCCAGGAGATTCACTTTCTCCCATTCTATCCCGTCTAGGTCATTTGGTTTGGCTCCCAGAGTGAAGTGCAGGTTCATCTGGACAAGCATATCTTTAACTTCGCATCTCCACATGCCGAAGTTGCTACTTCCATCAAACTTTTCTACCTCGAACTTAGCATGGGGCACCGGGGTCCAATGCCTAGAGTTGCTTGTACTCGCTGGATTACTTACGGACTCGGTTGATCTGGTCTCTATAGATTCTGCCATTAAACTATTTTTTTTAGAAACTTCGGTTCAAAAAACTGACCATACGAATGTGTCTGGAATACTCCAAACATGTAACGCCCTCAAAATTAACCCATTATATATCATTGACATTTATTATTTAAAGAAGACAATCTATTAATTCATTCATCAGAGTATTACAAAATAAAGCATTACGCCTAGAGTTGCTTGTACTCGCTGGATTACTTACGGACTCGGTTGATCTGGTCTCTATAGATTCTGCCATTAAACTGTTTTTTTTTAGAAACTTCGATTCAAAAAACTGACCATACGGATGTGTCTGGAATACTCCAAACAGTTGGAAAACACTATTGGATCGTCAAAAACGGACTCTGAATGACTTAGATCTGGCCAAAACACTTTGGACGGTTCAGATCTGCAGAATCTGGTGCGTCTGGGATGCACGTGGCTGACAGTCTGACACGTGGCGTTGACGTGGCGATGACGTGGTGACGACGTGGCGATGACATGTCTCGTCTTCTTCCCGCAGATGCGCGTGTGGCGCATAGTAGCGCATGGGATGACGCGCCAAACGGCAATCGGCGCATGGCGGCGCGTGATGAGAGTGGGATTCACTCTCTTGCTTCAGACGACGCGTGACGGCGCGTGGGACGTCTTCTGGGACTGGTTTTTGCTGTTATGGACTCCTCTCTTGGAGTTCTTGCTCCTGATGTGCTCAAAAGTTTCGGGCACTTCGAAATCTGGGCACTTTCAGAAAAAAATTGATTTTTCACCACCCGAGCTCTGATACCAATTGTTGTGGATCGGGGGCACACCAAGATACATACACAAACAATAACACAAGAGATTTAACGTGGTTCGGCAAGTCGCCTACGTCCATGGGCAGCGGATTTACTATATGGAACAAAGAATTACAACACTCTGTATTCTCTCTCTGTAATCACTCTTGAGCTCACCACTCACTGTAATCTCTCTGCTCTCTCTACCTCTATTTATACATGAGAAGGGAGGGACTTGGCTGACCTTACACATGGCCAGCTGTTGTTCAACGAAGGTGGATTGTCAACCATGGCGGCTTGTTAGTTGGCAGCCGCAATGGAGGAATGTTGCAGGTGACTTCACACTAGAAGGAAATCACCCCTTTCACATGGGGTGATATCAACAGTTTTGGGGGCAAACCTACGAAGCAGTCACTTTGAGCCCTAAAAAAGGTTTAAAATAGGGTTTTAAAAAAATATATAATCTTATACTTGTCTATTTAAAAATCGTCCAACTCAAAATTATAATTCATAATAGTAAATGAATAAAAGGCCCAATCTAACTAAATGAATAAAATGTGCAATTTAAAATATAAATTCATAAAAAGGTCCACTTGAAATACAAAGCTCAGATTAAATTAAAAGGTCCAAAAAACTTGAAGCTTATTCTAAATTTTTTTAAAACTTAAATAAAGTGAAAATAATTCGAGGCCCAACAATCTATAGTTGTTGTTTCTCATTCCTCCTGTGCGTTGCCTCTTTCTGCCAACAACTTCAATTCTCCACCGTCCATCTCAAGCTTTCCCCTGCGGCTACCCTTCTCACTGCCAAATCTTCCAAATATTCGATGAGTTCGATTCTTGCCTCTGACTTTGAACAATGAATCAATCATCTCAAAAAACTGTCAATTACTTCACTTTACTCTCTCAGTTCCTTCCTTGAATTATGACCTTTTTTTTTTGATTGGTTTTGCAGATTATGTGGTTGATTCTGATTCATAATGAATTCCTTTTTGTCAATGATGTTCTGGGAATTACTTTAGAGTTAGGGCTTAGATATTAATTTTGTTTTCACTATCTGTTTCTTAAATTTTTTCAAAAATTAGTTTGATGAAAAAAATTTAAAAAAAGAAATTCATTTTGGTCCTTTTTGTTATCATAAACTTTGTTAAAGATCTAAGCAAAATTTAATAGACATTTTGTAAGTATCATTTTTTTCAAAAAAATATCCATGAAAGTCCCATATTTTTAGTGTTCACCTTGGGTCTCAAAAAAACTCAAAATGGGCACTGCCAGCAACCTAGTGGGGGATGGTTGGCAGCGGCACCTGGTGCAGGAATGTTGAATAATAAATTTCGATATGACATTGTGAAAATATGAACGGCCGAGTGGATGGGGGGGTTTACAAGAGATTGTATCAATCAGTGTGTTTGGTTTGAATTTTTTAGATTAAATTTTTTAAAAATTGAGTATTTTAGTTTTCGTATTTTTTTTGTTTTTAGTAAATATTTTTAAAATTTTAAACATTTTTTTTACTTTTTTAGATGTACCTTACTTAGATGTATCTAAAAAGTAAAAAAATTGTAAAAAATTATTTAAAAAATTAATAAATACATAAAAATACAAAAAATGTATTGAATTCTCGTATTTTTTTTTTATTTTTGGTATTTAATGAATTTTTAAAAAGTTTTTTCACAATTTTTTTACTTTTTAGGTATATTTATGTTAGGTATGTCTAAAAAATATTTTAAAAAATTGCTTAAAATATTAAAAAAATTTAGTAGAAACAAAAAAAACACGAAAAATAAGAAAATAGAATTTTTTGAAAAATATTTTAAAAAAAGTGTAACCAAGCAAAGTGAGTTTTATGGCAGCTATCACCCAATTTATGAACTATTGTGCTAGCCAATTGTTTGTGGTAGTCATTCTTATAGAACAATTCCAACCTGCTCACTACATTGTGTTTGTTAGTCATTTAATCCAATTAAATCACAATTTCAATGCTCCAATAGGTTAAGCAATGCATCAGGCATTATGCCTCATTTGTAAAAGGGCTGGCCACAATTTGAGAGTCAAAAGGCTAGACAAATACTTTTTGTCTCTAAGTAACTATGTGGTTAACTACAAGCATTGTTGTAGTACACATTAGCTAAAGTAATTAGACAAACTAAAAAATCTATATGCTATTTTTTAGCAAGAAAAATGTTTCATGGTGTTGGAATTGCTCAAAGTGAAGGGCTAATGCTGTTATTGAAATTGATTCTCATGTTGCCATCAATATGATAAATGGCATCATGGTGAGTCAAGATATTATTGGGGTTATTCATGATATTAAACAATTTGGTGGCTTGTAATTTGTTGGAAATTGAGGAGATAAATCATTTATTTAAAACACAAACTAAAATTATAAAATATATGTGAACTACTAATAATTGTGAAAATAAAATAATTTAAGAAAACAAAAAAATTTAATTACAGAGACGTGTAGCCACTGTTTTTAAGAGTAGATTTTTATTTTTCTAAGTACGTGATTCGGTACAACAGATTAGTATCGTCTTACCGCCCATTCGCTATATAACGGTATCATAAACAGTTCATTTTTTTACTTTTTTAGAAAGGACAAACAATTCATTCGAGCATCCCCAAAACCTAATCAAAATAATGTAAATAAAATATGAACTCTATTAACACGTGTACGGAAATAGTTTCCCGGTTGAAAAAAAACTAGAAATCCCCTAGATGTTGATTTGTGATTATGTATCAATTTTAAGCAGAATATAACAATCCCAATCAAACAATCAAACAATCAAGACAAAGAGACACAACAAATTTAACGTGGAAAAAACCACAATTGGACACCTCCAACTGTGATCAAAAACCACGGGCAACAGCCACAAGACAATCCACTAAGAAGAATAAAAGGAATTACACAGGTATACTCTCAATTACCTAGCGAATCCACAACGCCTAATTGAACCAACCTTTAAGTGCCTCTTCCAACCCCATCTTCACCACGGAATTGTCTTTCTGATGAGCCACCCCGGAATCCACCAAAGCTTCAGGCTCGAATTCTTCAGAATCCACCGAAGAACAACTCTCTCTCTTGTAGAACAAAACACAACCTTTGATGTACTCTATTTAAGCCATGAGTTGAATACTCAAGAAAAACATCAAAGAAAACTCCCAAAGTATCCCCAGATATAAACCCTAGAAACCAAAAAGAAGATCTGGAGAAGTTCAAATCAATCCCCTAGTTTTGGGAGAAAACCAAGTTTTTATAGGGAACCAAAAAGTAATCCTAGATTGGGCAGAAAACGAACTCTTTATCAAATCTGGCAATCTGGATTCGCGCGGTCCGCTCGAGCGCCCTTTTCCCCGCTCGAGCGGAGACTTCAAATTCTGTGATTTCATAAAGGCTCCACGCTCGAGCGTCGGTTTTGCCGCTCGAGCGGCGAATCACACCATCCAGTATTTTTCAGGCATTGCAGAGATACTGTGAGCTCGTAAACCCCGCTCGAGCGCCCTTTTCCCCGCTCGAGCGGGAAGGCCAAAACTGAAAAACTGAAAAAATATAGCTCGATCCCCGTCATAATCAGCGAAGTGGCAATCTTGAAAGCTTTATCATCACAAACTTCTCTGAAATGCTTGATTCGGGTTGGATTCGCATCTAAACACTCAAAGACTCACTGAAATAAAAATGCGAATAAAATTACAACTCAAAGGAGTTTTGTCAAACGGGATTGCCAAGAATAAAACCTAACACCGGTCACTAAGAGCAAATGTAAGGGAGGAGGCAAATGGGTATTTGAGGCATTTTTCTTAGGAAAAGTTACCTATAAATCTTAAAAGTTGAAATTGCATTCCATTTGGTCCCATAAAAATTATGTTGTCCCGTTTGGTCCTTTCCGTTTTGGAAAGACACAAATACCACTGGTGGGAATATTTAATAATTTTTTTGTGTAACAGGATTGCTTGGTGTGGGGGTGGGTCACGTGCCACAGTTGAAGTTTGTTGAATGGGCAAATGCTTCACAAGTGCCTTGTTTGGTGCATGTGTTGGGTGCCACATAATAGCAAGGCGCACTAAAGCTTTTTATGGGTTTTGGGTTTAGTGTGCTGATTTCACATGCCACACACCTTGATCCGACCACGTACAAACGATTGGGTTGCCATATCCAAGATATACAACATTAAAATTTGGGTTATGTTTGTTTTTTATTTTTTTAGTGTTACGTAATATCCGTTACGTTGGAGTGTCACATGTGACGTTTGGGAAAAGTACACTAAGGAATTTTTAATTTTTTTAGAGTGTCACATCATACTTGTTACGTTGTCACATTTGAGAAAAGTATACTAAGAAATTTTTATTTTTTCTGAAGTGTCACATCATATCCGCCACGTTGCCACATTAGAAAAAAGTAAACTAAAGAGTTTTTATTTTTCTTGAAGTGTCACATCATAACCATCACGTTGTCACATTAGAAAAAAGTATACTAAAGAGTTTTTATTTTATTTTTTAGAGTAAAAGTTTTGGAGTATCATATCATACGTGCCACGTTGTCACATTTAGGAAAAGTAATCTAAGGGGTTTTTAATTTTTTGGAATGTCACATTAATACTTGTCACATTAGAGTATTACATCATACCTGTCACATTAATAAAATGGTATAATTGTCTACCAAAATTAAAAATAGGGCCATACAAAAATAAACTATTCACTAATAGGACTTAACAGATCAATAAAAAAAAATTGAAACTAATTGGAGTAGCGTCACAATGGTAATGTCCATACTGAAATATTCAAATATCAAAAAGTGCACACGTAATCCCACCAAAATCGTCCGCCAGCAAATGGAAGGGTATAATTGACTACTAAATACTAACAAACAAAGAAAACAAGATCAAATGGGATATATTCCCCAACTAATAGGACTATTAAGAATAATAGAAATAACATTGGGACAAATTGGTGTAACTGTTTATGGGATGAGATTTATCAGTAAATATCCCTTTTTGTTATTGAGGTTGCAATTTATAGCTTCCAATAGACTCTACCAATTGTCTTTTTCTTATTTTCACTTTGTATATGCAGCTAGTGTTGGAAGCTTGGCAAAACTATCTCCCTTGTTTAGGAGTGTAAATCTGACCCGATCTAGTCCGGTCTATGTTGGGTTTCGCGGGTTCCCGCCAAAATTTAGACTGAGCCAGGCTGGCCCCCACAAGCCAAAAAATTAGGCCCAGGCCCAAGTCCAGGGGTATTTGGGCCTTGGACGGACTAGTGGGTCGGGCCCCGAGTCAGCCCGCTAGGCCTGGGCCTAGCCTCAAACTTGGGTGGGCCTGACAATTATTTTTTTTGTTTTTTTAAATTTTTTCTACCAAAATTTTATTATTTTCCACTAAAAAAGACACTGGGCCTTGGGTGGACTAAACGGGCCTGACCTTGAGTGGGCCTTAAGCGAGCTGATGGGCCGAGCCACTGGTCGGGCTAGGCCTATGGGCTGGGCCAAGCCTCAAAATGATGACCCAGGCCCTAGCCCAAGGGCTCGAGCCCAGCCCAATCCCTATAATCTGGGACTCTTGTCACTTTAGTTATTAACTTTTCAATTATGACATATTTAATTTTGAATTTTAAATCTTATTTCAAAAAAGGACAATTGAAGATACTATTGTTCAATTTTAAAAGTAAAGTTGCCTATATAATAAAATATAAACTAATTTGAAAAAAATAAATGTCAAAATTTTTTTTCTTTGAATTTTTAAAAGTTTTTCTACCCACCAAAGATAAAATTATGTAAAATTGATAAATCTTTTACACATTTATTTATTTTGTTTTTACCAAATTAATTTTTATTATGTGTTTGGAGGATGATTATGGATGATTATTTTTATTTTCATTAAATTAGTTTCTATTTTTGTAAAAGTCAAATATGATGACAATTTTGATATTATTATTAAATCAATCAATTAAATTAAAAAATTCAATACTAAAAACGTTTCATATATTAAATATGTCGATTACACATTAGAAGCCTAACAACTACCCATTACATGATTATCATCCTAACACATAATAAAAATTAATTTGGTAAAATAAATAAATAAATAAATATGTAAAAGATTTATCAATTTTACATAATTTTATCTTTAGTGTGTAGAAATAATTTTTAAAAATTCAAAAATATTTTTTTGACATTTATTTTTATTGGGGATAAAAATAAACCAATGGATAGAGGAAGAGATTACCATGAAATGATACGGAAAGAAAATATGGTAGTAGAATGTGTTGTGGTCCGACGGGCGGCCAAGGCAAGGTTGCCCGCCCGCCGGTGTATAGTTAGGATCTAGGTTCTAAACCTGCTCTGATACCATGTAAAAAATATATTGATATAGAGAGAATAAATTGTATGTATTATTGATTGATTTATAATGTTATGTTACAAATGGTCCACTCAGAAGATCGTGGTAGGCATACCACGCCATCACAAACAGAGAGTGGAAACCTTAGGACAGGCGACACTCAATCAAGGACTTCCAGAACTCGTTCGACCGGACGTCTGGCAGGACTTTTAGGCAGACATCCGGTAACACACAAGTAGCAATGAACAGTGCATCACTTGTTGTAACGAGTTAATGTAGCCATCGTAAATTTTGATAAGCTGCAAGCAAGTTTGATGGAGTTTATTTTTTGAAATTTTTAGCTAAAAAATGATTTTAAAGAGCTTAATGAGGATGCTCTAATAGCTAACTACTATAATAGCTATTTTAATAAAATTTTTAGAGACTAATAATTACATTTAGAGAGTCTTGAAAGACTTTTTAAATAATTTGTGTGGATAGTTAAGTACAGTAAATAATAATGTTAGAGCAGATAGATATAATTAGATAAAATAAAAAGTATATATTTTATATATTTTAGTTAATAAAAAATAAAGAGTAACATTAGAGTTGCTCTAACCAAATAGAAGCTAATAAACTTTCCCTCTTGTATAAACAATCGGGCGATGCTAGAGACCACTACAAGTGGTGCTCTAAAGCAACCACTAATGATGTGGCATCTACTTTTAAAAAAAAATAAAAAACAGACACAACAACATTGTGGCAGTGGGTGGAACTCACTGCCACATCATTAGTGGTGGCACTAATTAGTGCTTCCACTCATTTTTCTAAACCATCTGACCACTATACATGTATAAATAAATATTTAAAAATTAAATAATAACATAAATTTTGTTTAAAATATACAAGAAAAATATTTAGAATTATTTAAGTTTTAACCTTTTAAAATTATTTTTCTAATAATTGTGTGCTCTATGTCCTTGGAAATAAAAAATACATATCTGAGAGGGTAATTTATATGTAAATTGGGCCGAGCTGGGTAATGGGCCGTTGTGGGCCACAGTAAGAAGGGCGGAGTAAAAAGGGCCTTGGCGTTAGCCCGGTCTCCAAAAAGGCCTTGTTGTTATCCCGGTCCAAGAGAGTGTTACAGACAACCCGTTCACCACACTCAGAGTTAGTCCGGTCGTGGCATGTTGCGGTTAGCTCGGTCAAAACCTTGCTATTTCTTAGCTCGGACTGAACACATCATGGTTTGTAGAGGAGAAGCCGAGGTAAGAGTAGTGAATGGAAGAAACCGAACTGGCTTTAGTTCGGTCTACTCTTTTACTTAGCATAGCCATCCTTACCTCGGTTATATTGGGTTTCGACCATGGTAAAACCATCTCACTTGGTTTAAGTAATGAGGGGGTGTTGAAAGATAAGCATTATCTTTCAGGAAGGTGATTCCTAGGAGGACTCTACAGGGAGGAATAAGAGTCCTACTAGGATTGTGCCACACGGAACCTGTAAAAGCTCACAACATCACCTATGGAGAGGTAACACAACTTTGATTCTCGAATACACAGAGCTTTTGTCTATTTGTCTATTTTGCTAACGTAGGCATCGGAGAGGTATCCGGTACGCACCCGCCGGCTAGCTCACATTTTTGTTTTCAGGGAATAAAGTGACATCATACGGAGGAGCGCAGACTTGATCAACAGGATTATACGAGAAGGTTTATTTCTTTCTCGTACAATTGGCGCCGTCTATGGAAAAATCAAACAAGGAACAAAACCTCTTGATCAAGTTTCCCTCGCTAATTGAATGGCGCACAATGAAGATTTTCCGCAGTCTGCCATCGACGGACAAACCCTAGAGGGAGGTGGGAGGTGCGAAGGATTACCCTCTATCCCTCCCATGGCGGACTTAGAGCCCTAGCGACAGAATCCCCGGAGGGATACAAGTGGGAGGCGGAACAACAGCCCCCGTTGCTCTCGCTCGCAAAGTCCTGAAAGGCAAAGGTGAAGAATTGACGCTCAAGCTCTGGAGGATCGCGTAAAAGAGCAAGATGAACTAATAAGGAAGATGGTGGCGGACATGGAGGCCATGAAGCGCCAGATCAAGGGAAAAGGGGTGGCGACAGGAGAGGGGTGCAAAGGCAATACGCCTCCTCGCCACTCAGAAGATCGTGGTAGGCATACCATGCCATCGCAAACAGAGAGTAGAAGCCTTAGGACAGGCGACACTCAATCAAGGACTTCCAGAGCTCGTTACTCCAGGTCTGAGAGAACGAGATCATTGAGGTCTTACACTGAGGGAAGTACCTATTGGCCCTCACATACGTATCAGACATCATCCAGGCAAACGGAGTTGCCTAGGTCGTCCGATTTACGGACAGTGCTTGAAGAAAGGGCGCGACAGAAGGAGGATGCCAGGGCACGCGACCCGCACAGAATTTCAGCCCTTCAGCGGTTGGCTCCTCGGACGCATGGAAGCGTCGAGGTTGGAATGCCAATACCGCACCTTGCCTACTAACCAACAGATAAAGCATTGGCAAGACTACATAGCTCGCCATTCCTTTCGGTGATTGAGAACGTACCATTACCCTCAGGCTTCATCCAGCCTAAATTTACCACGTACAAAGGGAAGACAGACCCTTACATGCACCTAAGCCACTTTCACCAGGTTATGGTAGTGTACCGGCGGAACGAAGCTTTGATGTGCATTCTATTCCCATCCAGCCTTGGCGACCTAGGTTTAACTTGGTTCGAAAGGCTACCAGAAGGCAGCATAGCCTCCTGGGCGCAATTAGCGGAGGCGTTCATGACAAGATTCAGAACGAACACCAAGACGCCAGTGGAGATTGATCAGCTACTCTCCATTGACATGGGCGACAAAGAAACATTGACGTCCTACAACAGTCACTACTGGGAAACGTTCAACCAGATAGGGGGCTGCCCCACCAATCTCGCCATCGCACAATACAAAAGAGGACTTCCAGTCGGAAACAGATTGAGGGATTCGATTACAATGACTTCACTCCTCACGATGGAAGCCTTGATGGGGAGAGTGCACCAACATATTCGGGTGGAGGAGGATGGCGCCCGAGCCAAGGCAAAATCTGGTGCGATAACAACACCAGAAAAGAAGACTATGGTAAACGTCAATACGGTAGAACGTTAAAGCAAGAATGGATGAGGCAGGCAAGACAACAAAGAGGACTGAGATAAAAGATGGTTGAGAATCTGCACTGCCATTACCACGGTATTCGAGAAACCAATCTACCGGATTCTCAGTGAGATGCGCGATGAACCTTTCGTCAAATCGCCAACTAAATTGGGAGAAGCTCAGAAGGACTACGACGAAAGATCTCGATGCACCTTCCATAAGAAAAAGGGCACCACACTGAAAATTGCGCACCATTGAGGCAGCATTTGGAGGAGTTAGTGGCAGCTGGTCACCTAGACTGGTATATAGAAAGAGGGACGCAACCAGCCCCCCAAAACCACGACCACCTAGACGGAACACCGAACGACGCCCCACCTCAAGGCGTGATAAACGTAATACATGAGGTATTCGAGCCTGAGTGAGTATGTGAGCTCAGGGGCATGATAAAGAAGGCTGAGCATTTAAGGGAGGTATTAAGTGCATAACCCACCATTAAAAAGGGGAAAACAGAGGCCACGAACGTCATGTCTTTTTCAGACAAAGACTTGGAAAGGATATATTGCCCTCACAATGATGCACTGGTCGTCACTCTTTGCATCAAGGATTACGACGTCAAGCGAATTTCGATTGACCAAGGAAGCCCATGTGAGATAATGTACTACGAAACTTTCAAACAATTGAAATTAAAGGACAAAGACTTGGCACCCACCGTATCTCCCCTGATCGGGTTCAACTCAATGCCAGAGTGGCCAGTCGGCAAGATAATCCTTCCAGTCAGAGCAGGAAGCATGACTAAACAAGTAGAATTTTGGGTATTGAAAGTGCCCTCCACTTACAACATAATCTTGGGAAGGACATGGCTGCACGCTATGAGAGCGGTAGCGTCAACCTACCATCAAGTAATGTGGTTCCCCAACGAAACCAGAGTAATTGAAGAGGTCTATAGAGATCAAATTATGTCCAAGCAATGCTTCGTCACA
Organism: Camellia sinensis; assembly: GCF_004153795.1. Lineage (NCBI taxonomy): Eukaryota > Viridiplantae > Streptophyta > Magnoliopsida > Ericales > Theaceae > Camellia > Camellia sinensis. The sequence continues at coordinate 135,979 of NW_021026159.1, forward strand.
GTAAATGGCAGCCTAGCTGCCAAGGGGTTTGTTCAAATAGTGGAAGAGCCCGAAAATAATAAATTATTTGCGGATGTTGGCAAAGCCACTGAATAGAAGGCAGTGGAAGACTTGGTACATGTAAGAATAGATGAAAAGAACCCGGATAAGTTCTTTTTGCTTGGCTCATCTATGTCCAGCAGTAAGAGAATCGAGGTCATGGAATTCTTGACCTCTAACATCGAAGCGTTTGCCTGGACGCCGTATGACATGCATGGCATTGACCCAAGCTTCATCTGTCACCAATTGAATGTCCACCCAACTGCCAGACCAATTATACAGCGCACTCGCAGATCGGCACTCCACCATGCCGAGATAGTGGCGGAAGAAGTAGAAAACCTGCTAGAAGCAGGAGCTATCAGAGAGGTGCACTACCCCAGATAGATCTCCAACATGGTAGTAGTGCCTAAGAAGAATGAAAAATGGCGTGTCTGTGTGGACTACAAAATGGTCAACAAGGCATGCCCAAAAGACAGCTTTCCTCTTCCACGGGTAGACCAACTGGTAGATCTGACGGCAGGACACAACCGTCTTAGCTTCCTTGATGCGTACAGAGGCTACCATCAGATCGCTATGTATGAACCAGACTAGGAGGTCACATCTTTTACAACACCAAGAGGACTTTACTGCTATAAGGTCATGCCCTTTGGCCTAAAGAACGCAGGGGCAACATTCCAACAGATGGTCACCAAGATGTTTGAACCATTGTTAGGCAGAACAATGGAGGCTTACATCGATGACATGGTAGTCAAGAGCATGGACAAGAGTGACCATCTCAAGGACCTAGGTGAGATGTTTCAGATCCTGAAGAAACACAAGTTACGCCTTAATGCATCTAAGTGTGCGTTCGGCGTAGGATCTGGCAAATTCCTAGGCTTCCTGGTAACCAACCGAGGCATAGAGGCAGACCCTTCTCAGATCAAAGCAATCCAGGATCTAGAGAGGCCCAACTCAGTAAAGGAAGTACAGCATCTCACCGGTATGGCAACCGCGCTAAACCGGTTCATCAGTCGGTCGTCAGACAGATGTCGACCACTTTTTCAAACATCGAAGGCCAAGTTTCAGTGGGATGAAGAATGCGACCGTGCCCTAGAAAGTTTGAAAGAATACATGTCTTCTCCACCTCTGCTAGTAACCCCAATACCTAGAGAAGAACTATTTTTGTACTTGGCAGTCTCACAGCACACAATTAGCGCAGTGTTGGCCCGAGCAGAAGGAATCCAACATCTACCCATCTTTTATGTCAGCAAGACATTGCTGGGCGCGGAAACCAGGTACTTACCATTGGAAAAATTGGCCTTAGCCCTGATGATGGCATCAAGGAAGTTGTCGCACTACTTTCACGCCCACACCATAATCGTCCTCACAGCTTTCCCATTAAAAGCTCTGTTTGAGAGAGCGAACTTTTCTGGACGAATCTTGAAGTGGGCAGTAGAGTTCGGACAATTTGACATCAAGTTCCAACCCAGAACCGTGATAAAAGCCCAAGCCTTGGCAGACTTTGTCGCAGAATTCACCCCAGGAAGTCATCATATCTGCCCAGTCGACCTGACCGATACAACTGAACTAGGGTTAGAAGTTGACTCCGGAATAGCGCAACCCCTGGTGCAGGATACCCAGTCAGACCCTGAGACAGACCAGAGTAAAGTAAGGAAAAAAGAAGCAAACCATGCTACACCAAGCAAAGATTCACCAGCAAATGAAGACTTAGTACAATCAGATAATGAAGGGCAAACAACAAGTATGGACTTGAAAGAAAACACCAGCAACACTCAGGACCCCAAGGCATCATCCGATCCCTCTACTTGCTGGAAGTTATTCGTAGAAGAGATGTGGAAGCTCTTTGTGGATGGAACATCCAACAGGCACGGAGCAGGACTCGGCATAGTTCTTATCTCACTAGATGGCCTAGTAGTGGAACAAACAGTCAACCTTGGCTTCCCAGCATCAAATAACGAGGCGGAATATGAAGCACTTTTAGCAGGACTGTAAGCAGCATCCTACATGAAGGCCACCGAGCTAATGGTTTACAGTGACTCACAGCTGGTGGTAAACCAAATTTCAGGTGACTACGAGGCAAAAGACGACAAGATGGCTAAGTACCAAGAATTAGTCAGAAAAGAGATCAAGAAATTTGAAGTAGTGCGAATAGAACAGAATGGTAGGGAAGAAAACAGTAGAGCGGATGAATTAGCAGGCTTTGCTTCAATGGCAGATACATCCATCCCATATCCGTTACTGATTGACTACTTACCAAGACCAAGCATTGAAGAACCTAAAGTAGAAGAAGTATGTTGCACCGAACTAGGCCCTTCATGGATGGATCCCATCATAGCATTCTTGAAAGACAGCGTCCTACCGGAAGAGAAGAAAGAGGCCAACAAAATAAGAGCAAAGTCACAGCGATTTTGGCTCTCCCCATCAATGGCGTTGTACAAGAAATCCTTCACAGGACCTTATCTAAAGTGTGTCCATCCTAGCAAAGTTGAAGCGTTCTTGTTCGAGATACACGAAGGCATATGCGGAAGCCACCAAGGAGGAAGATCATTAGCTTACAGAGCCATTTCGCAAGGATATTGGTGGCCATACATGCAAGCAGATTCAGAGAAGTATGTAAAGAGGTGCGAGAAATGTCAGAAGTTTGCGCACCAAATACATTAGCCAGTCAGAGAACTTCTACCATTAACTAGCTCATGGCTCTTCGCAATGTGGGGCTTGGACATAGTAGGGCTACTCCCAATAGCACCCGGCAATAGGAAGTTCTTTCTAGCAGCAACAGACTACTTCACAAAGTGGGTGGAGGCGGAAGCACTAGCATCAATAAAGGAGAAAGATGTGAAGAAATTCGTCTGGCAGAATATCATTACTCGGTTCGGCATATCAAAAGCTCTAATATCAGACAATGGCACCCAGTTCGACGGCAAAATTTTTAGAGGCTTTTGTGAAGAGTACAAGATAGAGTTCTACAATTCTACACTGGCTTACCCCCAAGCAAACGGCCAAGCAGAAGCTTCAAACAAAGTTGTCTTGGATGGATTGAAGAAAAGGCTAGAAAAAGCAAAGGGCAAGTGAGCTGAAGAGCTCCCTCATGTTTTATGGGCTTACCATACCACACCTCGTCAATCTACTGGGGAAACATCTTTTCCTTGCCCTATGGCATGGAAGCAGTAATCCCATTAGAAGTCGGCCTCCCTATAATCAGAAGTGAAAATTTTGATCCAGACCTAAATGGAGAAGCCATCACCTTAGAGCTCGACCTTGTGCAAGAAAGAAGAGAAAGAGCACTGGTTCACATCACTTCATACTAGCAAGAGTTATCAAGGAAATACAACAAGACAGTGCATCCAAGACAGTTCAAGATTGGAGATTGGGTACTTTGCAAAGTAATGGGAAACACTTTGGTACCCGGAGATGGCAAGATAGGCCCCAATTGGGAAGGACCATACAAAGTGGTTGGATTAGCAGGAAAATGGGCAAACCACTTGGAAGATGAAGACAGCAAAGCCATTCCAAGGCCGTGGAACACTGCCAATCTCAAGTTATTTTATTTTTAGCTTTTCTTCCAAATATTTGTAGTTTTTTTCCTTTCTCAATAAAACAACCAGTTTCTTTTCAGTATAGTTGTTTCCTCTGTAAAACATTATTTTGGGGAGTTAGGAAAATTGCAAACACTTTACTCTAGGTTGGCTGGGAAAACCAACTTGGAGGTTGGCTAGAATAACCAACACCCCTCCTAAGCCCACGATAAGGATCCAGGCTGCAGGACGTTTGGCTGGAAAAACCAAACACTTTACTCTAGGTTGGCTGGAAAAACCAACTTAGAGGTTGCCTGGAATAACCAACACCCCTCCTATGTCCAAGATAAGGATCCAGGCTACAGAACGTTTGGCTGGAAAAACTAAACACTTTACTCTAGGTTGGCTGGCAAAACCAACTTAGAGGTTGGCTGAAATAACCAACACCCCTCCTAAGCCCAGGATAAGGATCCAGGCTGCAGGACGTTTGGCTAGAAAAACCAAACACTTTACTCTAGGTTGACTAGAAAAATCAACTTAGAGGTTGGCTGGAATAACCAACACCCCTCCTAAGCCCTATCTAAGGATTTAGGCAGAAGAGTGGTTGGCTAGAAAAACCAACACTTAGTCCTCTTCAGCCGAGATAAGGATTCAGGCTGAAGAGTGGTTGACTGGAAAAATCAACACTTAGTCCTCTTCAGCCGATATAAGGATTCAGGCTGAAGAGTGGTTGGCTGGAAAAACCAACACTCTGTACTCTTCAACCGAGATAATGATTCAAGTTGAAGAGTGGTTGGCTGGAAAAAACAACACTTTGTACTCTTCAACCGAGATAAGGATCTAGGCTGAAGAGTGGTTGGCTAGAAAAATCAACACTTATTGTTCTTCAGCCGAGATAATAATCTAGGCTGAAGAGGTTGGTAACTATGGCTTGATAGATTGAAAAGGTAAAGACCGGGATAAAGTATCTCGGCAAGAGAAGTTATACTTCATTCAGATTACAGTTAGAAAGCAAGTACCAGCATGGAAGTAAACCGCGATAACAGTTGGAACACAAGAGGATTTCATTAAGTGCAAATTGAATACACAAGGTAGGACCTCAGCCCGGTTACAACTTCTTGTCCAAAAGCAAAAAGAGGAAAATATAGAGATTAAGCAAAAAGGTCATCTATTTCTGTGTCAAGATCAACTCAGAGCTCGGTCTCATCTGGTAGCCTGGTCTCATTTGGTAGTTCGGTTGTCAGATCTTCAACCGGTGGCTCCAACTGAGCTGATTGAACAGCAGGTTCATTAACAACTGGGGTATTGTTTGGCTCGGTCTCTTCTTCGTCATCCTCAGCCTGAAGAAATTGTTGCTAAATGGTAGCAGCGTACTCCGTCATCGAACCCGGGATAAAATACGGAGGAGGGTTGAAGACCTCGGTCTCTGGCCCATGACCGAGCTATGCCACGTCCGCCCTCCGTCCGCATTTAAAGAATAAGTCTTTGGCCGCCTCGCATTGCTTAATGTAAAGAGCCTCCATTTCCTTGAAACCACAGTCCTCCGCATCTTCCAGTTTCTTCTCAAGCTTGGTTATCTCGGTGTTCTTTTTTCCCTCGAGCTTGGCGAGCTCGCGTAGATACTTATCTTTTACCACGGCCGCTGCCTTTTGTTTGTCCGCCTCAGCTGAGCTAACAAGACTGGTCAGACGACCATTCTCGGTTCGTAGCTCGGCCAGCTGCTTCTTGGCCTCTTCTAGCTCGGCGTTTTTTTCAGTTACTTCGGCCATAGTCTGCCTTGTTGTTTTTCGAAGCTCCAACACTCGCTTATGAGCGATATGGTTCTTCTGTATGGCCTACAAAGGGATGGAAAGAAACTTTTTTAAGTACGACTGAGCAGAAAGTTGTAAAAATTTGAAAGATAAGCAAGAGAGCTACTTACCAGTACCATGGATTTTGTGGATGAGCGAAGTGCCTTTAGCTCGGTTAGGTGGTTGTGGTGCTCCATGTTAGGTGGAAGGCAAACACTTTTGGCCAGATTAAAGGCCATTAGGTGATCTTTTTCAGCGACCACCGAGTCAGTGTCCTGTATAGCACGGTTCTGAAAAGTGATTTTTGGAGCCCACTTGGAAGAGTTAGCTCGGTCAGAGCGCTCCGGTTGTGGGCTTCGTGGAGGGCTTGGTGGAGGAATGGTATCCTCTTCATCAACAAGGCGTGGCTCGGTCGTGGAAGTCTGAGCATGCTTGTTTGGACGAGATGAAGAAGGTTGATGCGTCGGTAAGGCCACCACGGTCTCTTGGGGTAGGCTTGTTGGTGGTACCTCGGCTTGGTTTGTTTCGGTCAAAAGGGCCCTCACAGCTCGTTTTTGGGCCATCTCTTGCTCAGCGGTTAAAGGGATCAATCTGATTTGGGGCAAGTTTGGGTCCGGTTCAGGAGAGGCTTTCAATAAGAAATCAGTCACCTTGGTCTTCCGTTTGCCACTATATCGGTAGGTCAGTTGAAAGTCCAATAGCTCGGTCCAACTTCAGTTTGGATATCGCAGGGCGGCGCGCAGTGTATTCAAGTTGGGGTAGCTGTATTGGGACTTGAGGAAGTTCAAATCTGCATAAAAAAAAAAGAAGACAACAGTTAGTGCGGTTTAAGATGAGAAAACCAAAGTAAAGAAAGGTATAGTATGAAGCCGAGGTAACTCTACCGGCTACACCCTTGTTCCAATTTATTCTATTGCCAGGGATCTGGGCTTGGTAGTCCTCAAAATTCCCAGACACCCA
>NW_021026159.1:142332-162072 GCF_004153795.1 Camellia sinensis
ATCTCTCTTCTCTCTATCTATCTTGTTCATCTTTATTCTTGAGCTCTCTCGCATCTCTGTCTCATCTCTCTTCTCTCTTTGTCTCTCTCGTTCATCTCTTTTCTCTCTCTCTCTCCCTGTCTCTCTCGCTCATATCTCTTCTCTCTATCTCTCTCTCTTTGTCTCTCTCGTGCATCTCTGAAAGAAAAATAAAAAATTATTTTTTATCTTTCGCGACCAAAAGTTTGGTCGGCAAAATTTTAATTTCAGCGACTAAAAATTAGTTTGGTCGCGGTATATATAGTTTTGGCAACTAAAATATTTTCGTCGCTGAAAGAAAAATAAAAATTTACTTTCGCTCATTACTCTTTCTCTTTCTTTCTATCTATCTGTCTCTCTTTTTCTCTCGGTGTCTCTATCTCTGTCTCTCTTCTTTTTCTCTCTCTCACTCATCACTCTTCTCTATCTTTCTGTCTTTGTCTCTTTTTCTCTTTGTTTATCGCTCATCTCTCTTCGCTCTATCTCTCTCATCTTTTTTCTTTCTCTATCTCTCTTATTCATCTATCTTTTTTCTATCTCACTCTCTGTCTTTCCTACTCATCTTTCTTCTCTCTTTACCTCTTTCTTTTTCTATGTATTTCTCTCGATCATCTCTTTTCACTCTCTTTCTCTCTCTTTGTTTATCTCTTATTCATCTCTTGTTTCTCTCTGTCTCTTTCTCTTTCCTACTCTGTCTCTGCCTCTGTCTTTGTCTCTTGCTCTCTCTCTCTATCTCTCTTTTCTCTCTATCTCTCTTCTCTCTCTGTCTCTCTCTCTATCTCTCTCTCTATCTCTCTTCTCTCTCTATCTCTCTTCTCTCTCTGTCTCTTTGGTTCATCTCTCTTCTCTCTATCTATCTTGTTCATCTTTATTCTTGAGCTCTCTCGCATCTCTGTCTCATCTCTCTTCTCTCTTTGTCTCTCTCGTTCATCTCTTTTCTCTCTCTCTCTGTCTCTCTCCGCTCATATCTTTTCTCTAATCTCTCTCTCTGTCTCTTCGTTCATCTCTCTATTTCTCTATTCATCTCTCATCTCTCTCTGTCATCTTTTTCTGTCCTCTTTCCCTCTTTGTCTATTTCTCTCTCTCTCTTTCTCTACTCTGTCTCTCTTGCTTTCTCTCTCTTCTCTTTTTTTGTCTCTCAGTCTCTATGCTCTTTTTCTCTTTTGTCTTCTCTTCTTTTTCTCTCTCTCACTCATCATTCTTCTCTGTCTGTCTGTCTTTGTCTCTGTCTCTTTTTCTCTTTGTCTCTCGCTCATCTCTCTTCTCTTTATCTCTCTCATCTTTTTTCTTTCTCTATCTCTCTCACTCGTCTATCTTCTCTGTCTCTCTCTGTCTCTCATGCTCATCTTTCTTCTCTTTCTATCTCTCTCTTTTTCTATGTCTTTCTCTCGATCATCTCTTTTCGCTCTCTTTCTCTCTCTCTTTGTCTATCTCTAACTCATCTCTTATTTCTTTCTGTCTATGTCTCTATCTCTTTCTCACTCATCACTCTTCTTTCTCACTTTCTCTCTCTATGTCTGTCTTTCACTCTTCTCTCTCTCTCTCTCTCTCTCACTCACTCACTCATCTGTCTGTCTGTCTGTCTGTCTCTCTATCTCTTTTTTTCTCCCCCTCTCTCTCTCTCTATATATATATCTCTCTCTTTCTCTCTCTCACTCATTACTCTTCTCTCCCTCTTTCTCTTTATGTGTCTGTCTGTCTCTCTCTCACTCATCACCCTTCTCTCTTTATTTCTCTCTGTGTATCTGTCTCTCTCTCTCTCCTCCATTGTGTTCATCTTGCCCACTCTCTCCCTCCCATATTTTCTATTTACCGAGCTCTCCACTACAAGAAAATGCACTTTTAGCGACCATTTTGTCTCTCTCTCTCTCTCTCTCTCTCTCTCATCACCTTATCTCTCTTCTCTATCTGTCTCTCTCTCTTTATCTCTCTTCTCTGTCTGTCTCTCATTCATCTCTCTTTCACTACCCATCTCCTCTACCACATTCACTACTACTGCAAATATCATTCCACTACCAACATTATTACCATTGTTGCCACTCCACCTCTACGACTACCATTCCTACCACCATCGTTACCACTCCACTACCACTACCACCACTACTACTACTATTATCTCTCCCCTACCATCGCCACTGAATATTTTGTTTTTCGGGTTTTTTTTAAGTGAATATTTTAAAAATTGTAAGTATTTTTTTTTTACTTTTTTAGATCTATCTTACTTAAATGTATCTAAAAAGTAAAATATTGTAAAAAAACATTTTTAAAAATTAATAAATACATAAAATACGAAAAATATATTGAATTTTAGTATTTTTGGTATATAGGGATTTTTTAAAAGTTTTTTTTACGAAAAGTTCTAGCTATAGGAAGTTTTAGATTTATATGCGTTATTTGGCGACAAATAACCAATTTAGTCGCTAAATTGGTCTAAAACTTTGCGGGGGAAATTACTTTTAATATTCACGCCCTCTTCCATTCTCGTTTTGAACAAACACAAAAGTCCTCTCTCTCACACATCACCACCAAACCTCACCCCACCTCATCTCAGCACAGTCCCTCACCACAGTCGCTCACCGTACGTCGCACATCGCCACCGCCGCAGCCGCAAATCACCACCGCCACCGCCGCAGATCACAGGTTCTCTCTCCCTCTCTGTCTCGCGCTATCAGTCTGTTAGTCCTTCACAAGCAAGCAGGTTCTCTCTCCCTCTCTCTCTCTCTCTCTCTCTCTGTGTGTGTTTCGAAATTACATACACACATATACACAACTTCTATTAGCAGATCTAAGATCCACAATTTACAGATCCCGAATGTCTCTGCTTCGTTCGCTGATCTGAAGGTTACTTCATTGATTCAATTGTTCTGTTGAATTTTTTTGTTTAATTGATTCAACTTTTTATTCGCATCGCTCTCATTTGTTTAATTTCTTCGTAATTTGAATAATTTTTTGTATCCGATGTGTTTATTCAATGTGAACATTCGGAAGAACACTTTTCCAGACCTGGGTTCGATTCGTAATTTATTACTGTATGTGTTCCATGTTTTGAATTTCGATTCTTGTTCGAGATTTGTATTTCGGTGCAGATCGATACATTTTTCGCAATTGACTCCCTGAGCAATAATGACTACAGGTTTCTTAGTTTTGCAGAATTTTATTGCTTGTAATAACTTCTCCATGTCGGGTTCTTAATTTTTACAAATCAACACTCATTTGAAATTAATTTGCACAAACACCATGTTAGTTTTTCTCATCTATACTGCTTTTCATCTGCTCTTGTTTCATTCTCCTCTACTCGGCTTAACTTGTTTCATATCATTCTCTTTTTACCTTCTAAAATATTAGTTGACGCTATGGTGAATATCTCATTGACGTATCGGGTGAAGAAAAATTGGCAAGGAGATCCGTGCAAGCCAATGAATTCTTCATGGAATAATGTAAATTGCAGCTACAATGGTAACAATTCACCAAAAATTACGTCATTGTGAGTATCCTACCATCTTTATCCCTATATATCAACACTGACCATAACCATTTAATCTCTAAATGGAGTTACATTTCTTTCATTCAGGAACCTTTTAACCGTTAGCTTGCAATTCCTTGGTGATTCTTTCAAGAGTTAAGTGCCTTTCTTTTGCATTAAGAGTATATGGTATTCAGCATGAAGACAACACTAAGAAACGACCCCTAAGGTAATTGAGTTACAGAATTGATCTAAACAAAGTAATAAACTAAGGATCATGTATAAAAACACAATAATGTGACACAAAAGAAGGCCCATGGAACACTAGCTGAGCCCATGCGCAGAAAATCTTAAAAATGAAAAAAGAAGAAAAAAAAGATTTTTGACTCTTGAAGCATAAAAAAGATGTGGAAAACTAAACTAGCAGCATGTCTAATTCAGGGTAATGAGATCAGAATTCAGTTGTATATACTTTCAACTTCTCCTGCCATTTATCTCCTAAATCCCTCCCTAGCTTGGAAATATATGATCCCAACCCAATGAGCTAAAGGCATGGCATATTCAAATTTTAAAGATAAATATCATGTTTTTTTTTTTTTTTTCTTCTCATGAAATGTGTATTGTAATTTGTATAAACTAAAAGACCTTTGCCTCCATTCCTTAGACTTACAAAGACATTTTGCTCACAATCTTGTGCATTGTTTCCCATTTTCGAGGTGCTTGGAATTCAAACCCCCAAGATTTTATGGAGAGCCATTAAATTGCCTCAAGTGAGTTATGAGTGACCCTAATTGTCAAATTTGCTTGCTTTAATTTTTTGGGTGCTTCCTGATTTGCACTAATGTTTCTTGTATATGTGAGTTAGGTTATGGAGAGCAGTCATCAGACTTGGTGGGTATGATACCGCTATATATCAATATATAGGTTGATAGTATTTGGTATTAATTGATATATAACCGTATCACCGATATTGATATATATTTCAATACTGTTATTTAAAACCATGCTCGTCTGGTTTTACAAGAAAATTTGATTTGCCCTTTTTAATTTTGTATTCAATAATATTACAAACCCAGATTTAACTATCCAAAAATTACCCATAATTATCAGTTTGTGGTTGAAATTTATTCTATACATGAACCCTACCCCAAAAAAAATTAATTTCCCCCACACAATCACTCATTCATAATTTTCTAGGTGGATATGTCTGGGTCCCTAGCTTTTTTGTTTTGTATTTACTCATGGTATTGACAGGGTTAATAATGCCATTTGTTATGTTAAAAACCGAGTTGATGATTGGTCTCTTTCTGAACAAACTGCTTTCTCTTATGCTTAGCCTGGTCCGGATTCCATTGGAATCGTTGCTATTTCTCATGGTTGCACTGGTGTGGCAACGCGTGCTTGCGGCCTGGTGGGTTTAGAGCCTACAAGGGTACGATAGTCTCCCCCTTCTTTCTTCTTTTTTGTAGTAGTTGTGGAGTTTATGTGAAGCATTTATTGGTTATGCTTCGCTACTTCCAGGTTGCAGAAATCCTTAAGGATCGGCCTTCGTGGTATCGCGATTGCCGAGCTGTGGATGTTCTAAATGTGCTGCCTACCGCTAATGGTGGAACCATTGAGCTGCTTTACATGCAGGTAGTATTAATTGTTCTATTCTCATATTGTATGATGGAGTACTTGTGTTATGATATAACTGCTTAATGGAATTTGAAATATTTGCTGATTTCTTAGCTCTACGCACCAACAACTTTGGCAGCTGCTCGTGATTTCTGCTTGTTACGCTATACTTCTGTTATGGAGGATGGCAGTCTCGTGGTAAGTGGTTCTTCAAGTTTATTAATTCAATGTTTATTCAATTGTAGTCCATCTAGCTATTGTTCCTAGTCTGCTGCTTGGGTCTCCAACCAATCACCTTTTTGTTGTTGAATGGCCCTAATGAAATACTCAGGTGTGTGAAAGATCACTTAATATGGTCTGGTCTATCCCTTGTAGTTTGACGAAACAGGTTTCCCAGAAATTTTAGTTTGACGAACTTATTTCCATTTTATCATGTGCATTATCTTTTACTATGGTCTGGTCTATCCCTTGTAGTTTATCTACTAGTTACATACATTAACCCTAATGCTGAATGGAATCTTAGAATATTATAACTACTGGCTCCATTTCATAAATTTATTGGGAAAAATTCCAAGTACTTGGATTTGTGCACTTATTTTTGATGGGGGGAATAAACTATTATTTTATTGACACATTTTGCCTATAGTATCAAGTTTGATGAAGTCAATAATATTAACAACTTTCATTTTATCATTTTCATTATCTTTTACCATGGTGTGGAATGAGAGTAGTTTTTGTTTTATTACATCAATTGATTGGTCCATGGACATGAGCAGTATAATTTTGTCATCTAAGCTTCTCCACTATCAAAAATTTATTTGTAAATGATATGGAGCATGATTTGTTGTCATCTGGCCTGCTTTGGTATTGCACACTTGTTGAGATATTTCTCTCAATATCAAATCTGTGACAATCTAAATTGAACTGATGGTAAAAACAATAGTAACCAATGTTTTATTGGTCAATACTTCAAGTAAGGATATTGTGGTGCATGGTAAACTAGGAAATCTGCTAATATGCAGTAGCGAGATGGTGCATTTCACACTAAAATTTGCTTCATCAATTTCTGTAAGTCAATGGATAAGTGTGCTTTTGTGACCTAATTTGATGGCAAAATCTTTTTAGGTTGACATTTTTATAGGACCTGCAGATGTGCATGTGATAGCATATTTTTAATAGAAAAAAATTGTATGATAGAACAAATCCACATATACATGGCATAAATATGATTGCCCAACCAACTTTCTTTTTGTTCTATGCTCAGGGTCAAATATTTTGGATTCTATTGTTAATTCAATAGTAACTTTGCTTTTTATTTATTTATTTATTTATTATTAATTTTTAATACACTCTTCCCCACTGCATGCACACACAACATATAAAAAAGGACAAAAGTCAGCAATCCTAATTGTTGAGAAGGAACTAAAAGGACAGAGTAACATATTAGGGCTTGTTTTTTGTTGGTAAATATGCAATATATTATTTGAGAAGGAACTAAAAGGACAGAGTAACATATTAGGGCTTGTTTTTTGTTGGTAAATATGCAATATATTATTTGAGAAGGAACTAAAAGGACAGAGTAACATATTAGGGCTTGTTTTTTGTTGGTAAATATGCAATATATTATTTGAGAAGGAACTAAAAGGACAGAGTAACATATTAGGGCTTGTTTTTTGTTGGTAAATATGCAATATATTATTTGAGAAGGAACTAAAAGGACAGAGTAACATATTAGGGCTTGTTTTTTGTTGGTAAATATGCAATATATTATTTGAGAAGGAACTAAAAGGACAGAGTAACATATTAGGGCTTGTTTTTTGTTGGTAAATATGCAATATATTATTTGAGAAGGAACTAAAAGGACAGAGTAACATATTAGGGCTTGTTTTTTGTTGGTAAATATGCAATATATTATTTGAGAAGGAACTAAAAGGACAGAGTAACATATTAGGGCTTGTTTTTTGTTGGTAAATATGCAATATATTATTTGAAATGATAAATTACAAAAGCTACATTCACATAAAAAATGAATAGATTTCGTCCTGGGTTTTGTAATTCTAGTTTATCCTATGTCAAAATTCATCCCATGACATGGTAAATCACAAATGTATCCTTTGTCTATTTTGTAAAGTGGAAAAATTTGTTTACTATTGTTTAAAAATTATAATTTGTCTTATGTCATATAAAATAGATAATGGTTAGTTTTTGGAGTTAGAGTTGTGGTAGACATTAAAAGTGACCTAAAAACTAATTGATTCGACTTTTATGCCAACTTGACTTTACCTAATTATAAAAAATTTGTCTTAATCAATACCCAACTCATGAATTACTTGACTCGTTTACTTATTAAAGGTTAAATTACAAATACACCTCCTAAGGTTTGTTTAAAATACAGATTGGCCCCCTCTATGGTTTGAAAAATTACAGATCCTTATTAGAATTTTTTATTTAACAAAAATAATTAAAAAAATGAAATTCATAATTGCTCTCCTATACAATAATAAAATTATCTAAAATATTAATTGAAACATATTTTTAACATCATTAAAAATTATTAATTGACTTGATGATTTATTAATAAAATGGACGATTTGTTATGAAATTAGGAACCTCAGGGGGTGGGATGTAATTTTCAAAATCACATGGGCGATTTATATTTTAATTAAATCTCAAGGGTGTATTTCTAATTTATCCCTTATTAAATTGATATATACATATCTATTAGTACTTTTTTATAATAAAAATAAGAAATATAAACATGTTATTTGTTTTAATTTTTAAACTTGTGTAAAAATTGTATATATTTATGTATAAACTATTGTATGAATATTTATTATGTATGAAAGAACTATCTAAGATCTAGTCAGTTTGAACTATAAAATAAGTTCTAGTTCTAATTTTGGATCTCGTCTAAAAATTGATTGGTCAATTAATAAGCATTTGATAATAATAAATTTAAAATTTATATTTAAATTATATCATAGTTTGTTATGTTGTGGTGAATATGAGCTAAGTTTTTTTAGATGGGATATATGAGCTAATTTGAAAGTATCAATATTAGATTAAACTCTAAAAGCAGTATAGAAACTGAGTTCAAATTGATTTTTATGTTACTTCTTAGCTCAATTCCTATCACCCTTGGAGAATTGTCTAGTTCATTTCAAATCAAAGAATTATTTGGCCCAATTGTTTGTTTAATTCTTAATATGGTAAGCATTTTTTGAATGTTAAATGTGCAGTAAATATTTTGCTGTCCAAGTTCCATCATGCTCAACCCTTGCCTCTTTCAACTTGTCATTTTTTACCAGTTATAGTGCTGCCTCATTTGCTGCTGGATGATCCCTAAATTTGAGCTGCTTGTTCAAGAATTGAGAATTTGAGTTTTGTTATGCATTACTAGGCATTCAAACTTTATAAATAGAACCCTATAAAAACAAGTGCTCTGCACTATGAATGTATAAGATCATAGAGAAATATATGAACCCTAATTCAAGAGTTTAAGTCATTTAATTTGAGAATTCAAGAAAAGTGTGTGATTAAATGTAAGAAATGAAACTAAAATGAAGAATTTGGAGTCAATACTTGCATGTATGCATAATTTTGGCTAGTTTCATCAATTTGAGTTTGTTTCATGCTACTAAGGTATGACATGAGAATCATATCACACATGCATCCATGAATTATGAAAATTTGAAGCTCAATTGCATGGCTTTCAAGTCTAGGAAAAGAATTAAAGTCAAATTAGTACATGCATGGTGAATTCTCAAAGTTTTAAGCTTTAATTTTGCCAATTGAGTTAGTATCCATATTTTTGGTTGTGTATTTGAACATAAGAGTATGTCATGCATGAATTGTGGACCTTCAATATGTTTTTTGGAGTTCAAATTGCATTATGGAAATTCCAGAATCTGGTCATATCGCTCGAGCGCACTTTGCATGCTCTTAGTATTTTTGCAGGGATTAGCAGTTGGCTCGAGCGACTAAGTGTACGCTTGAGCAAACTCAGCTTTACATTGCATGTGGACCGAGCCTAGAATTTCTACATCCAAAAGTTTTACAGAGTTTTGTAGACCGTTCGAGTAACCAAAGTTGTGCTCGAACGAACTACCCTATTTTCAGCATTTTTGAAATACATTTCCAAATGCACACTTTCATCCTCTTACATCCATAGGCATTTTGAGGCTATTATTTGGACAATGATAATAAGGAAAAGAGTGAGAAACACACTAAGAGAGGACTGAATTAGATAAGACATAGTTTGGGGACGTGTGTTTCAATCCAGCTCTGTTATGTGTTTGTGTAGGTCACACGCTTCGTTCTACTCAATTTGTCTAAGGAGCCATTTGTGAGTAACAACTCTTTAAAGCTATGCTTAATTACAAGTATTTTTCTGATTTACAATTTATATGATGTTTCTGAATTGATATTTTATGAATGAATGAATAATTGTCCATTTTCTAAAATGTAATTATGGTATTCTTATCATCTATATCTGTTATCTGTTATCAGAGATCTTTGTGGGTTCCAACTCTTGGAATTGTTTGTTAAACCTTAATGGTTATTTGTCTGGATTATGCATAATCATTTGTCTGATCTGAATAGGTCTTATACGACCATCTGCTCTGTTAGCTAATGGATATACCACGTACGCATGATTACAAGTCTGAATATGTATCTGATTATGTTATGATCTGAAACTCTGAATTTGAAAATTTATATTATGGGAGATTATTCATTAACCCTTTACTCTGTGATTATTTATTAGGCTCCAGCTCACCTTATATATATATATATATATATATATGTAGGTGATTAAGCGCAAGACCAAGCCTAGAGTTGTCTGTTTGGATTTTTGTTTTGCAAAGCCAACTTTTGTGCCTCACGTAGAGGTTCCAGAAATGTCAAGTGTCAAGGCTTCATAAGCTGGGGAGTTGGCCTCTTACTATGTAATGAAATTGTTTTGAAAATGAGAACAATGTTTTTGTATGTAGGGTTTATCCCTTTATGACAGATTGGATTCTGTGTTCTTTTGAATGATTATACGAATATATATGTATATAAATATGTAAATTTCTCTGTCTCATATAAGTCTGCACAATTCGTTGGACGATTTAGTTTAACATATTTGCTTCTGCAAACCTCTATAATTATGTGTATGTTTAAGAAGGCTTATGGTAATGTCGGATTACTGATCAATCACTTCACTAATCCCTTCAAGCGGGGTTGGGTCGTAACACTTACCTTTTCACAATATGACTAAAAAGAGTGGTGAAACCATATTGGAAGATTGATAATGGTGAAGCTCATAAGGAAGGACTCTTGCTCTATCGTAGCTTTCTCAAAATTCGGGCGGAGATCAACACCAATGAACCTCTCCCTAAAGGCCTATGGCTAAAAAGGAATCAGGAGGGCAATGATACTTGGATCTCCTTCAAATATGAGATTTGTTATGATTGTGGCCGCCTAGGTCACGATAAGAATACGTGCAAGTATGTATCCAAGGAGCAAGGGAAAGATTCAGGTTATGGCCCAGAACTGCGATCGAGGATGGCCAAGAGTTTAGGTGGCTGGCCAAGAAAATACCGTCGGCCAGTCTGAGGAGTTTGAATCCCAAGCTTAATCCGCCCCAATCATCGTCGAAGGAATGCCTCTAAACAGTTTACCCAAACGACGGCGCGTGTGGCGACACGTGAAGCTGTCACGCATGACCCATGAGAGAATACTAGCACTACCCTGGTCACCACTTACTCCTGTACAGAGTCGTGCACACAATTTCTAGCTCCAGGCTCAACAGTGACCATTGGCACAGCTAGTGCCCATTTAATTTCTGTGGATCAGAGACACCTCCTTTAAAGAAGGATGAACAACCCATCTCTCACTCCTCTAAGCCTGATTCAAAAAACCAGTCTATTAGCCCAGGCCACGGTTTATCCATATGCAGTTCTGTTTCCATTGGGCCTTCTAATTTTGTGACTGAACCCCCAGATATCGCACATGGAAATGAATCCACTACCTCTCCATCTGGTATGGACCTTACTAACTTAATTACAAATTAGATCATAATCGATATTATACCATTTCAACATAATTTTTAACAAAAAAATATGAACACGTACGTTTTACAACAATCCATCAATGTTTATAAATTATTGTGAACAATTTAATCAAGCCATGGTGTGAAATAATAATTTTAAATACTAAAATAAATCTCAACACACACATACAGGGACTACTAATTTACAAGATTCAATTAAATAGACTAGCACAATACTTATTTTCAATCCTGATAAACAATTGAAGTAGTAATCTTGATTCTTTATCATTCTGCCCAGAATTTTCAAAATATAATTTTTTGTAGTTAAAAGTATAAATAAATTATTTATGCAATTCACAAATTCATGTAATTATATGAGATACTCAAAAAACATGTTAGGATCATTTTTCAGAAAGAATTTCCCAAAAATAAGTTATAAATAATTCTGTAAAATTTCAAGAAATTTTATGACACAGATTCGTCACATTTTCTTAAAGTAATTCCACACTTAACTTTACAAATCAATTCCATAATCTAAAGATTTTTTATTTAGAAAATACCAGATTTGGTTTAATATAGAATTTTTAATAATTTTTCAAATGTGTAGTAAAATCTGTCTGCAGTTTCAGATTTCATTAAAATTTCATATAAATTCGTACAAAACTAGAATAATTGTTATAAAAATTCTTGGATGAACTAGATATCGTTCTTAACAACTTTCTAAAAGAGATCATCACAAAATTTTGAGTATAAAATTGTCTAAAAATTCGTACAAGTTTCTGGCAGATTGAAGAGTCATATAATCAAATCAAATAAAATCTTCAATTATCTCTTTAATGGCACAAACTACACATGCAAGTCTAATTCCAAAATTATACCACAATTTTAAGGCTACTAATAAAAATAACTTTCAAATATTTAATATACAAATCACAAATTTATGTACAACTATAAACAAGATTTTATCTCAAAAGTTTCAGCTATATGAACATAAATATGAAAATTTAACAATTAAAAAGAATGAGAGGGATGAGAGAGTTTTCTTACTATGTTAGGTTGCTAACGATTTATCGTCCGAATTTGATTTATGATTCTGACTGTAAGATATGACCGTCCTGGCTCCATGATCTTCTTGCTAAAATTTCACATTAATCGGACACGATCTCACCGTTTATCTTTCATTTGGTTCTCTCAGAATTTTCAATTGTCGATCATCGTCTTAGACTCAGAATTTGCAAGATCTAACCCCAAAAATGGATTCTACACATCGAAAAACCTAAGGTGGTCATCCCCGAAGTCATACAACCACTCAATTAACCCAAATGTACTAGGATGCACCATAGAACCATGAGCTGAGAAATGTTGGATAAAATTCAATTCATCTTCTCCCAACAACAGCAGAAAAACCCAGAAATTTAGTTTCAATGCCACCAGTTCAAATACTTCTATCTTCTTCATCATAACTCCATTTTACCTTATCTTTATGTCATTGTATTTACCTTATGGCCTAGTTTTTGTTTCACTCCTCACACGCCACGTTCCATCTCTTTTTGCATGCCATCGGATCTCTAAAATTTGACGAAAAATAAGAATTTTTCTTCTCGTCTCGGACTTTTCTTCGAACCATCTTGAGGACTTCATAACTTTCTTAGTTCTTAACGATTTCACTTCATTCTTTCGCCAATCTCTTCAACTTACTTTGTACTTCATCTTACATGACCTATTTTTCTTACTTCTTCCTGGAATGGATGGTTTTGGCATGCCGAAAGTAAGCCGAAAACCAACTTTTAAAATTCAAAATAAACTTCTCCAACTTTGTTTCTTTCTCCTCCATCTTCCTTCTTCTTCTCTTTCTTCACCTACAACACGTTGTGAATGGTGGTTCTAAATGATAATGCAATTAGGTGATGGTGGTGGTGGCGGTTCGATGGTGTGACGGTGGTGGAGAAGTTCGCGGGTTGGTGGTTCGGGTGGTGATAGTATGGGTTAAGGCTGTGGCTATGGAGGTCGGCAGGAGGAGGAAGAACAAAGACAAAGAAGGAAAAAGGGAGTTTTGAGAATGAGAGGTGGAGAGAAAGAGAGAGAACCGAGAAAGAGAGAGATAAAACGGACAGAGAGGGAGAGAGAGAGAGAGATGAAACTGGAAGAGAAGTAAAAGATGCAGAAATGTGAGGAAAAGTTAGGCTCAACTTATGGAAAATATGAGAAAGAGTAAAAGAAAATGAAAAGAAATTAAAAGAATGGGATAAAAGGAAATGGAACACGTGGTACTGCATGTGCACCCCATATTCTTTTGATACAGAAAATGATTGCACGCGGAAGGTGGGAAGCAAGAAAACATGGGGAGCACACTCATGGTTTTTTATCGGGTTTTAGTACAGAAAATATTACATTTCCGTGTAATTTGATTACCAAAAAATATAAAAAAATATATAATAAAAATATCATAAGGTTCATAAATTAATATTAAGTAATAATATAAAGTCAAAAATATTTTATTTTATTTTATTTTGAATAAATTTTTAGTATAAAAATATACAGACTATTAAATTCAAAATATTGTGAATAATTATTTAAAAAAAATTAAAAAAAAATTATTATTTTTATTATATGAAATACAGAGTTTCACAATTATGTCTTATTATTATATTTTTTTAGTATATTAACTCAAATAATAGACCGAAAATTCATTATCTTCAATTAAAAACAAAAAGACAACATATATTATCCTTAAAATGCTATTTTACATATTTTTTAATAAGTTAAATGGAAATACATAAGAGATTAAACAAATGTCATGTCATCTATGAGTGAAAATAACATTAAAATATGTACCTAATCCTTCATTAAATGAATTATTTGTATCAATTTTGTATTTGTGTAAGTTTGACATATACAGTTCTACCCCTGATACTATCGAGTCATATCATATATGTATTTGTGTCAAAAAATTATCAACTTCGACCTATTAATTTCATATACAATTCAAGTCATATTAGGGCCCTATTTGGGAAGAGGGTTAAAAGTCAAAAGTTAGTTTTTAACCATTTTTTAATCATATCACCTCTCATATTGTTTACACATTATTTTTAAAAAATTAGGAAATAAATTTTTAATTATTTTCTCAAAACACCCCTAGGTATCGTGTTCAAAATTTTCATCCTTAGGCCTTGTTTGGCATAAACTAAAAAATCCAAAAAGTCACTATTCTATTTAAGTCACATTATCTTATTTAAGTTACATCACTTCTCTATCACATTACTTTAAATCCAACCCATACTCAACTCATATTTTATAAAAATTCAAAAAATATACTTATTTAGGACATCTCAAACTATCCATTAATTAGAAGGGTGCAGGACTTTATGGATAGGGATTCGGAACACTGTCGTCACTACCTGTTTACCCTTTAATTCTGTTTCTTGTTTGGTCGGCCCGTTGTTACCTCGGCTTCGCTTCGGTGAGCCGTTTCCCTTTTCCTGCTTCATCTCTTTGTTTCCTGACGTATCTTTCTCGGCTCTGGCGTATTTCTCGATTCTCGCCATGAGTTCTTCCATGCTTTTTGGCAATGTTTTTGCCAAAGACTTCCATAGTGGGCAGTCATCTTTCAGGCCGTTCTTGAAAGATACGACCGCCACTTCTTGGTTGCATTCGGGTATTCGATTGAACACCTCGTAGTACCACTTCGCGTAGGCCCTAAGGTCTTCTTCCTTGGTGATTCTTAAAGCCATCAGGGCGTTGACCCTCAAGGGCTGTAATTTGTTCATCACAAACCTGGCGACAAACATCTCGGCCAAGCCTTCCCATGTCTTTACGCTTCCCTTCGGTAGTTTATGGAACCAATCGGATGTAATTTTCCCAAAGGATGAGGGGACTACTTTGCAGAGCAATGGCTCGTTCCCACTATATAATGCCATTGAGTTCAGGTATAGTCCAACATGAAAGTTGGGATCTGACTTACCATCATAAATTTGGAACCTCGGCATACTGAATCTCTTTGGCGCTTCAAATTTGTCTAATTCCACCGAGAATGGTGTCCTTGGCTTAACTGGGGAAGTTACCTCGGCTTCAACATTCTGTTGCCTCTTCTTGAAGTAATCTCTCATATCTTCTTTACTCCTCCCTGGAGCTTGGCTGTCTTTTGATTTCAATCTTTTTGGCACACTACTTTCGGCCTCGTGGTGGGCTCGTTTTGATCTCTCTCCATGTGTTGTGTCAAAGCAAAGTGCCTGCCCTTGAACATGGCGATGTTCTTTGGGCTCTGGATCCTTCGTGTGATACGTCCTTCGGGACTTTTCTTGTCTCGGCTCCTCTCGTCCGCCTTTCCTGGAAGGTCGGTGAGAGTACCTTCCGCTCCTGGTGTGCTGAGGGACTTCGGGGATTGTTGTTCTTCCTCCCTTCTGGGTATTGGTTGCTGGCATCGGTGTGTCCTGCAGCGGGTATGGTGGCTGCATGACATTATTTTGCATCATGAAGTTGACGACCGACTGTAGGTCCGCCAACTTGTTTGCCAAGTCCTTTACTTCCTCATCCCTCCGTAGGCACCTATCCCTCCATACCTGAAGGTTATCTTCGTTATAGTACTGGCCTTGGTCCGTCTTCTTTGAAGTGTTGCCCTCCTGGCCGATGTTTTTCTCGACGTAGCCTTGGTCATGAATTTCTGCATTGTGGTTGTCTCCTTCAACATCAAGGTCAATTGGTCTGCCACTCCCAACAGGAGTGTCGCCCCTAATGTTTTCCTTTTGTCCGTTACTGGCAATCTATTCTTCTAAGATTCCCACAGGCGGCGCCAAATTGTGTGGGTAATTTTCTGACCACACTGCCCGCTTAGTAATCAGCTGGAGAGCACCGGCAGAATAGATGGCTTTAGCAAACCTGTAACTGAAAGAAAAGGCTCCGGCGGTGGCTCTTCCACCCGGGGGCACTCCTACGATCAAGTCAGTATATCTCTCAAAGATAATCAAGTGCTAAACTCACAAGCTTGAGTATAAAACTGTGTACCTTAGACCTACGGGGGTGCCTCTCTTTTATAGTTTACTCAATCCAAGTCCTACTAGAAGCCTGACTTCTATGGACTCCAATTTAGTACTTACTTTGGATTTCTCAAGAGATAAAGATAAACTCCTTAAGAGCTTTATCCTTATCTTAGCAAAGTCTTCTCCTTACTCTAGGACTCTTATCCCTTATCCACTTATCTCGGATTCCGATATCTTCGGAGATAACCTCGGCACAACTACCATGACACGTGGCACCTCGGCTGACACGTCGGCGTCACCATGCCACGTGTTGGTATTCAGAAAATACATCCCCACATATTTTTTATTATCTTAACTCAAATAGTAGACAAAAAATTCATTATCTTCAATTAAAAACAAAAATAAAACATATATTATCCTTAAATTCTTATTTCACATATTTTTTAATAAGTTAAATGCAGTTACATAAGAGATTAAACAAATGTCATGTCATCTATTAGTGAAAATAATATTAAAATGTGCTCATAATTTTTCATTAAATGAATTATTTGTATCAATTTCGTGTTTGTGTAGGTTTGACTCCGTCCTTGGTGTTATCAGGTAGTGTCATTTATAGACTTGTGTCAAAAAAATTACCAATTCCAATCCACTGATGTTGTCGTTTGCACACCAAAATATTTTATTTAAAACCAAGTAAAAATGACTGTTTCGTAGAATAGCGGTTAAGACTAGGTGTCGATCCATAGGACTAATGATGAATAATTTAATTTAAAAATTTATGTTTGCTTGTGAATGTTTGGAGTGAAAATTAAACTAATTAATTAAACAAAATAAAACAAATATCTTAGAATTTTGAATCTACCCCTACTAACCTTATAATTAGGAGTAATTATACTCAGTCTTTAGAAAATCATTGATTTAGATACTGTGATGTATGTTGATCTTAAATACATCGTCAAGGGAATTTATATATCTAAACCAGAAAGCCACGAATTTTTGCTTAGCATGGATTGTCACCATTAAACTACGCTTTGATGCACGACCTATCTTATTAGGTATGATTCGTCTAACAATTTAAATATACAACAGTGAAAATCATTGTATAACATGATTTGAATAAAATATTTATTATACAAAAAGATCTAGAGTTATATAACTATATCCAAATCAAATCAAAATTAAAAATACTAAATACAACTTATCCTAATTATTTGATAAAAATTTTATTTCTATCCTAAAAGAAAATTACCATACTCTAATATTTATAAACTAAACACTCTCACTCTGGGCCGAAGCCCTCTCCTCTGCCTGGAGCTCTCTACTGAGCTATCTCCCTTCTTCTCCCCCCTTCTTTCTCTTCCGCTTTCTTCTCCTTTTATAGAAGAATTAACCTGCAAATAAAAAAAATCTAATAAACAAATAATATAATAATAAAATATTTTATTATATATATAATTGTTGATTGTTGACGAGGGGGTGTGGGAGGCATGGCCGCCTCTCTTTCTTTCTCTTTTCCTTTCTTTTATTTTCTTTTGGTGCGTCTTTCCTAGGGTGTATAGTAATTTAATGTAACTTTATAATAAAATAATATGTAAAATATTTAAAATCTATTATTTGGACTAATTTATATATAAATATTAAAATATATAAAAAAATACATAAAATTATATAAAATTATTAACTAATACAAATTAATAAGTTAATAAAATGTGTTTTAAAAGATCAAATGTATAATATTTAAGCTCTGATCACTCACTAATTTCGTGTACAATTTAAGTTATAGAACTCGTTTGGGATGCGGGTTTATTTTTTGATTTTTTTAGTTATTTTAGTCTAGAACTAAAAAGTTTCATTTAGAATAAATTTTTTGATTTTTTTAACTTGTATGAGAAAAAAATAAAATGATTCTTATTTAATTAAAATAACTTATTTTATTCCATATAACTATTTTAGTCCAACATGTTATCCCAAACAAAGCCTATCTTGTTCAAAATTTTCATCCTTAATTAGAAGGGTGCAACAATTAGAGATAGATGGGCCAAATAATAGCAATTGGATCCGGACCATAGCCTAGCCCGGAAATAATAGCAATTGGATCCGGACCATAGCCCAGCCCGGAAAGAATCGTCAAGGGAATTTATATATCAAAACCAGAAAGCCACGAATTTTTGCTTAGCATGGATTGTCACCATTAAACTACGCTTTGATGCACGACCTATCTTATTAGGTATGATTCGGCTAACAATTTTAATATACAACAGTGAAAATCATTGTATAACATGATTTGAATAAAATATTTATTATACAAAAAGATCTAGAGTTATATAACTATATCCAAATCAAATCAAAATTAAAAATACTAAATACAACTTATCCTAATTATTTGATCAAAATTTTATTTCTATCCTAAAAGAAAATTACCATACTCTAATATTTATAAACTAAACACTCTCACTCTGGGCCGAAGCCCTCCCCTCTGCCTGGAGCTATCTCCCTTCTTCTCCCCCCTTCTTTCTCTTCCGCTTTCTTCTCCTTTTATAGAAGAATTAACCTGCAAATAAAAAAAATCTAATAAATAAATAATATAATAATAAAATATTTTATTATATATATAATTGTTGATTGTTGACGAGGGGGTGTGGGAGGCATGGCCGCCTCTCTTTCTTTCTCTTTTCCTTTCTTTTATTTTCTTTTGGTGCGTCTTTCCTAGGGTGTATAGTAATTTAATGTAACTTTATAATAAAATAATATGTAAAATATTTAAAATCTATTATTTGGACTAATTTATATATAAATATTAAAATATATAAAAAAATACATAAAATTATATAAAATTATTAACTAATACAAATTAATAAGTTAATAAAATGTGTTTTAAAAGATCAAATGTATAATATTTAAGCTCTGATCACTCACTAATTTCGTGTACAATTTAAGTTATAGAACTCGTTTGGGATGCGGGTTTATTTTTTGATTTTTTTAGTTATTTTAGTCTAGAACTAAAAAGTTTCATTTAGAATAAATTTTTTGATTTTTTTAACTTGTATGAGAAAAAAATAAAATGATTCTTATTTAATTAAAATAACTTATTTTATTCCATATAACTATTTTAGTCCAACATGTTATCCCAAACAAAGCCAATCGTGTTCAAAATTTTCATCCTTAATTAGAAGGGTGCAACAATTAGAGATAGATGGGCCAAATACTAGCAATTGGATCCGGACCATAGCCTAGCCCGGAAAGTATACGTAGGCGCTGACGTTAGCAGTCATACTAGTTTTTCCAGCACTCATCATCCATGATTTCATCATATCTTCCTTTCTCATTCTCTATATAAGTTCATTTCTCATCATCACACCATCTCCATGCCACTACTACTGCTCTTTCACAATATCTAGAGAGAGAAAGACAGAGAGAGAGAGAGAGAGAGAGAGAGAGAGAAAAAAGGAAATGGAGAAAGTGGGGAGGATGAAGCTGGGATCACAAGGTCTGGAGGTGTCAGCACAGGGACTGGGCTGCATGAGCATGTCCAATGGCTACTACGGTCCTGGCAAACCCGAACCCGACATGATAAAACTCATCCACCACGCCATCCATCACGGTATCACCTTCCTCGACACCTCCGACGTCTA
>NW_021026159.1:162743-286586 GCF_004153795.1 Camellia sinensis
CTTAAAAGCTTAAGCTTATAAGTGGAGAGCTCATCTAATGTATATTAAGACCTATCTTTTTTTACTCTTTATGGGATTGTTGCATACAGTCCTCTGGGTAGGGGGTTCTTTTCTTCAGGTGCAAAGATGGCCGAGAACTTGACTGAGAATGATATTCGAAAGGTTTGCGCGCATCATACTTGCACTTTTCTATGTCCACAGTGAATTTATGTTTGTAGCATTATGCTTAAAAACTATTGCTTAACATCAGGTTTCATGTTTTGATCATGTAGTTAAATCAAAACCAAATAAAAAAATTCACTAGAAGCATAATCTCTAACAATCAGATCACTACAACTCTTCTATAATTCTATTGATTATTAAAATGCTAAAAAAATATATATTAAATAAGAAGGGTAGAGTTTTAAAAATTTTATACCTATGATTGGTAATTTTTTCGAAGATAAAAGCTATAAAATAAATAAATAACAAAAAAATAAACTGTATAGCATAGATTTGAGCCACATCAGAGTTTAGGATGTGGTCAACTGAGTTCTATGAAGTATGGTTACTTTGAAAAATATGTCGTACCCGTACCAAGTACTTAACGGTGTATAGTACCTCGTATGGTACTTCTGCATACGTACTGGGTATATGAAATACGTACTCAAATTTTTTTCTTCTTAATTTTTTGCGTACCTAGACGTACTTAGTACATACCCAAGCCGTACCATACATCAATTAAAACAATATTTATTCTATTACAGAGATAAAACTCTTTTCACTAGACTTCTTTTTTATTTTTAGGTTTATACTTAGCATGATTTTAAAATTAAACTATGGTTTGTAAATTATTTAATATATTGATATTTAATTTTGATTTATACCTTTACTTTTAGCATTAAATGTTAATTATAGGTTGGATGTTAACAAATTAAACCATTTAATTGATTTTTGCATTACTCTAAATTAAAAATAAATATTTTTTTACAAGCGTACCAAGTAGTTTTTGTACTCTACTCTTTTTGGATTTTACCGTATCGACGTACTCGTATCATACCAATACCAATACTCGTACCCGTACCCGTGCTTCATCCTTCTGGCATTGCTCTCTCTAATTTGTAGGCCATTTGGGCTTCCTTTATTCAATACTAGTTGTGGGTTATGCATATACAAATATATGTAATTTAACAAAGAAGAAAATGAATGAAAACCGTTTGTAAAATTTTGAATATATAAATCAGTTTATGCTAAGTTCTTCCTATTAGCAAGTTATCAAATTGTAAAGGGCATTTTTGTAAAAGACAAAAATGTGACAACAGAGCACACATTCACACCAAGTCAATTATTTACTTTATACAATAGACTAGATACCTTTTCTTTCTTGTTGGCCAAAAATTAAAAAAAAAAAAAGACAAAAGGTCACGCCAAAATAAATTTGTGCTACACATCTTATTTTCTATCCTTTGTTATGGTGATTTTGCAATGGTGATGCTGAATATGTATTTTCTTCCATTTGTGTAGAATCTACCAAGGTTTCAACCAAAGAATCTGAAACATAACAAAAACATATTTGAACAAGTTAACGAAATGGCAAAAAGAAAAGGTTGCACCCCATCACAACTAGCATTAGCATGGGTCCATCACCAAGGAAATGATGTGTGTCCGATACCTGGTACCACAAAGATCGAAAACCTCAACAACAACATTGGAGCTTTGTCTGTAAAACTATCAGTAGAAGACATGGCTCAACTTGAATCCATTGCTTCAACGGATGTGGTAAAGGGTGATCGATATGGGTCAGTCTCTATGAATTTTGCTTGGAACTATACAGACACTCCACCTTTGTCTTCATGGAAAGCTTAGTGATAAATTCCAGTAGTCACATACATACCTTCCTTGTTTGTTCTTCAAATGATTTCTGTTTATGTCCTTTGGAGAGTTTCCTCAAATTCTTGTTTAGAATATATGTGTGTTTTGTCTAAAAGCCAGTATGTTGACTTAGGTTTCTTGAAAGTTCTGAATCATCATATGTCTTGGTTCAATAATTATGTTGGATTTAATGATAATAATAATTTTATAATTATTTACTTGTCTGGTTAATTTGGCCACAGAGACTCTACAATTTTGTTGTTTGAGTTGTTAGGTAATCGGGGAAGCTCATAAGTGCACAACAATAACGGCCCAATCCAACATGAACAAACTCTAGAGTCTAGAGACGCCACATCAAGGTCCAACATACATTATTTGAAACTTATACACTCTTAAAAGCTTA
This sequence comes from Camellia sinensis, assembly GCF_004153795.1. Lineage (NCBI taxonomy): Eukaryota > Viridiplantae > Streptophyta > Magnoliopsida > Ericales > Theaceae > Camellia > Camellia sinensis. The sequence goes on from NW_021026159.1 coordinate 164,998, forward strand.
AGCTTATAAGTGGAGAGCTCATCTAATGTATATTAAGACCTATCTTTTTTTACTCTTTATCCGATGTGGGACTCTACCTTCACACAAGCTCCAACAACGTTCACCTTATGTGTGAACCAAACATTGGGTGTCTTCTTAGTCCCCCTTGAATCTTGATCTATCATCAGCAAATTCGTTATTGATCATACGCGCTCCACCTTAACCTTGATCTATAACTCTCCAACATCGAGTTCAACTTGGGCCACCCACACACACTCCATCGTGAGTCACCATATTCCATTTAAAGTCACCTTGTCACAGTCTAACTTCTACGTGCACTAGGAATTTTGCTCCATCAAGAGTCACCATGGAATCGATGCTTTAGGAGAGTTTGCCCATAGATTGCTTACCATTAGCTTTGATACCAATTGTTAAGGAATCGAAGAGCCCATAAGGGTTGTTAGGGAATCAAAGAGCCCATAAGAGTACCAACCCAATTCAACAGGGAGAAACTCCAGAGTCTAGAGACGCCACATCAAGGCCAATATACATTATTTGAAACTCATACTTACTTAAAAGTTTAAGCCTATAAGTGGAGGGCCCATTTAATGTATATTAAGACTCATCTTTTTTACTCTTTATCCGATGTGGGACTCTACCTTCACACTTGTTCCAGCATGATTTACAAAAAAGTAAATAAAACATTTTTCAAGTAAACCATTTTTAGTCACAAGGCTAAAAATAAATTGGTAAATTGTTTATTTATTTTTTTCTCATTTAAGTAGACACTACTTGACATATTTAAAAGACCCAAAAATGAATGCTAGAGAGAGGGAGAGAGACAATGAAGCACTTGAAGGTTGCTTCATTTGCTTTGATTTGGCAAGTCACCAATGATTGTTTATCGACTTTTCGATTTGGCAAGAGAGTGAGAGAGATAATAAAGCACTTGAACGCAATTTCGGAGATGTTGCGCCTTGAAGCACATTAGCCTGTTGTGACCTTCTATAGGGGCCGATGCTGGGACTATTTTAATTATCCGAATCGTTTATATTATAGTGTTAATGTATATATGGTATGTATTCCTAGATATATTAGGTATTGATTTCCTAGATATATTTGTATTTCCATAGTTAGGTTTCTTATAGGATACTCTTTCTCAGTCTATACATATAGGCCTTCTATTATATAGGATAAATTCATTGAATACAATACATATTATTCTCTCTCTCTCTCTCTCTCTCTCTCTCTCTATTATTCTAACATGGTATCAGAGTTAGGTTAAGTACCTAGTAATTTTGCTTCACTGGTGGACAGCAGCCTTGTCTTGATCGCCTGCGAGACCTTAATCTATTTCGTTGTCACATTTTCCTGTCAGTATCGCTTCATGGTGATCTCTTTCTTTGTCCACTAGTTTGTTCCTACCCCAAATATTTCCATCATATTTTTTTTTACTCGTAATCCTTTTTTTTTTTTTTTGTGTGAGTGTGCTTCTAGTCCACTCTGTCTTTCCCTCTACTTCAATCTCAAATAGGTTTCTATTTTCAAACCTATTTGAGTTTGTGGGGGTGGGGGGTATTATACCTATCTCATGGTGAACATGGTTATACACCATACAAACCACCTAAGCCACCTCCTCGGCGCACTCCCTAAGATGCCTACTTTGGTGCACTCTCTAAGCCATCTCATTGGCGCATTCCCTAAGCCGTCTCCTTAGCGCACTTCCAAAGCTGCCTCCTTTTGGCGCACTCTCTAAGCCGTCTCCATGGCGCACCACCAAAGTCTCCCCCTGGCACACTATCCAAGCCGTCCCTAGCACACTTAATCATATGTTGCCATCATCGTTCAGCACCATGTCATAAGTTATGTATGTGCCACACTTGCTCGTTCAACATCCAATCTCTACAACGGTTCGGCATGACCCCGTAAACTGTTCCAACATTGATTCGAATCTATTCCTACAATGGTCCGACATGACCTCAAATTATCCCAGCATTAGTTTCAGCCAGTTCCTACAACAGTCCGACATGACCATAAATTGTCTCTCTGCATTAGTTCTAGCCCCTAATTTATCTCAAGCACAGTCCGACATGACATAAACTGTTTCCCCATCATTAGTTCTGGCCTCTGATCTATCTCAAATGCCCTTGCGCTCTCCTTCAGACTTTGTAATCTATTTGCCTTTTATTTTATTTAGTTTTGCGTTAGGACTTTGCAATATATTTGCCTTTTATTTTATTTAGTTTTATTTCAAATTTTAGTTTCTCTCTCCAAACTCAAGATGTTTATACTCCTTGAGTTTAAAATAGATATATTTGTATCGCCATAGTTAGGTTTCTTGTAAGATACTCTTTCTCATAGTTATGTTTCTAGTAGGATACTCTTTCTCAAGCTATATATATAGGCCTTCTATTATATAAGATAAATTCATTGAATACAATACATATTATTGTCTCTCTCTCTCTCTCTCTCCTCTCTCCTATTCTATCAGATTCGTCGAGCAGAACATTTATTAAAAAATGAGGTTAATCAAACATTTGTAGCCACATAACAAAATCACATTAAAACAAAAACAAAAACAAATGGCAAAAATGATTTTGATAATAGACTCCCATGAAGGGCCACAAAAGACTGTTGTGACTAAAGGCACAACAATATCCCCAAGTCTCTTGAACAGTGTTTCATCTATTTCAATCTGGTAAGTCACCGACGACTCAAGTAGATCATTTATTAAAAAATGAGGTTAATCAAACATTTGTAGCCACATAACAAAATCACATTAAAACAAAAACAAAAACAAATGGCAAAAATGATTTTGATAATAGACTCCCATGAAGGGCCACAATAGACTGTTGTGACTAAAGGCACAACAATATCCCCAAGTCTCTTGAACAGTGTTTCATCTATTTTAATCTGGTAAGTCACCGACGACTCAAGTCTTCTTCGTTTCATTGCATTTTATGTTGTTCTATGTCACTTCCTTTTATTTTATTTTGTTTGAAGAAAATATCATGAGGTTTTTTAATACATTACAAGCAAAGTGGGCTTAAAAGACGGAAGCATTTGCGACAGCACACTTGTCGTCTCAAAAAGTAACTTTTTGCGACGGCACAATTTGCTGTCGCGAAAAAGGTGAGTTTTTGCGATGGCACAATTTGCTGTTGCAAAAAAATAGAGTATTTGCAACAGCAAAGATCACTGTCACGAAAAAAACAGAGTTTTTGCGACAATACCAGCTCTAGTCACAAAAAAAAAGTGATTTTTTTGTGACTATAATAGGTACCGTTACAAAAAAATAAAAAAAAGTTTAAAAGAAAATTGTGGCTTTGAGACGGCTTCATATATATACAGTCACAAAATGGTTTAAATAAATGCAATGGTATTTTTCTGTCGCAAAAAAAATTTAAAAAAAACGACGTCTTCTTACTCTTCTGATATAACATTTCTCTTTTCACCCATTTTGTCATCTTTCTATCTCTCTATCTCTGTCTCTCGCTCTCTCTCTCTCTCTCTCTCTCTCTCTCTTTCTCTCTCTTGTCTCTCTCCCTCCTCCACTGTGTTCGCCTTGCTCACTCTCTCCCTGCCCTCTTCTCTATTTACCAAGCTCCCTCTCGATTTATCGATCCACTGCAAGAAAATGCACTTTTAGCGACCACTTTGTCTCTCTTTCTCTCTCGCCACTACTCCACTATCGTTGTCACTCCACCACTACGATCAATACTACCACCGCCAGTATCAATACTACCACCACCAATCTTCTATCACCGCCATCACCACTCTACCACTGCCGCCACTAACTCTCTTCCACCACCACTACCACTGTGGCCACTTTACCACCACCACTATCAACTTTACACCACCACCATTACCACCACTGCTGCTACTCGACCACTAACGCCACCCCTGCCACCACATCACCACCACTACCACCATCACCTCTCCACTACTTCCACCACCACCACCACCAGTACCACTGCCCCACCATTACCATTACCACCGCCACCATTACCATTTTTCTTCCACCACCACTACCTTACTTTACGACTATCGTTGCTGCTACTCCACTTCCACTGCCGCTGCTCCATTACCACCACCACTCCTCCACTACGACCACTTGCACTCCAGCTCTACCAAACCCATTTAAACCCATTTATTAAATAGGTGAGTTTGAATCGATTTCGTTTAGTTTCAGTTTTCGAAAACTATTTTTCAAGTTTCAATCCTTACTTTTTTAATTTTTAGTGAACTTTTTTAATATTTTTATTATTTTTTAATTGATTAAAATATACTTTAATTGATTAAAATATTGAAAATTTTCACTAAAAATAAAAAAATACTAATTAAAAACTTAAAAAATAATTTTCAAAAATTGAAACAAATTTTTAGTACAAAACCTATTTTGACTCGTTCAGACCCACCCATTTGCTATGTCTGTAACAAAAAAAAAAAAAACTAACAAATTATTTCCGAAATTTCCCCCAAAATTTCTCCCTTTTTTCTTCTTCTCAGTTGCGCTCATCTCTCTCTCTTTCTCTCTCTCTCTCTCTTAATCGTTTTGTATTTTTTTCCTTTAATTTTCAGCCTCGTTTCCTCTCTCTCATTTGTTTCATAACCCTAACCCAACCCGTCTTTGAAAGAGACGCAGAGACCTAACGACGTGGAGACGAAGGCGGTATGACTCCGCAGCTATGCGAGGGGAGGCGGCAGCAAGGCAAGGGAAGGCGACGACCGACGAGGTCCCTTTCATCTTCATTTTGATTTGTTACTGATGTATATATATATGTGATTTCTTGTCATGGTTTGATTTGTTGTTGATTTGTTAAATGAGTTTGATAAGTGCTTTGATTTATTGAGTTTTATGGGTTTGATGATTTAGGGTTTGTTGTGAATTTTTTTTCATCATCATTCTCATTTGTTCCTATTATATATATATATGATTTCCTGGGTAAAAATTGCTGTTGATTTCTTAGATTTGTTATTGATTTCGGAAATGGATTTGATAAGTGAAAAAGAAGAATGAAATGGTTTTGATGATGCTTATTCTATCTAAAAAAATTAAATTTCTTGAATCTAAAATTAGAGAACCCTTAAGGGAACTCTAGGTTCTTGAGGGGTCTTACACAATGGTGTTTTGAGGTTTGTTATGTATTTTTGGTAGATTATATTTGTCTCTTGGTATTTCTTTCCCATTAGTTTTTTTTTTTTTTTTTTTTTTTTGGTCATTTTTATTCTAGAATTTGGCTTACAATTTGAGATAACAATTAACTTGGTTGATCATATTTTGTGCTAAGGTCTTTGGGATTTTGTGCTTAATATTAGGAGTTTTTTTGGTCTTGTTTATTTTGAGGTAGTGCACTATTTTCTTGTATTGTTATTTTGTTAATGTTTGTTTAGGGGGGAAATGGTATTAAATTTTTTCACTATGTTTGTTGGTCTCTTTTTTTTTTTCATTTTTTTTTCTTCTCTTTTTTATGCTTTTTCCCTTTTGATGTGTTTTTATCTTATCTACTTGTAGAATCTTATAGCAACAGGGCTATGTAACCACTTTGTTCTCTGCAGGTAAAGAAGATTTTAGTTGCTATGTTATTATTTGGCTTTATATATTTGGCAGTTCAGCATTATTAGTCCTATTTTGTTCTTAGTTTGTTAATTTTAAATTTTACATTGTTATCGAATAGTTTTTAAATTTTTCATTATGTGTATATACTTAGTTAATTTTTCGTTATGTGAACATACTTATAATTGTTCTCTGCACATTCTTCTTTTTCAATTCAAATGTTAAATTAAAAAATATGTCGCTACTTTTTGCTTGTCCTTATAGAACATGTCTTCCAAATTTCATTCAATGATGACAGGTTGTGTGTTTGAAAAGTGATTCTCGAATTTAGGAGCTCACATTTCAGAACTAGCAGTTTATCTCTGCTTTTGAGCATGAGCTAGCTGACAGAAAGTTCGTAGTCTTTGTTCTTTTTGGGTGTTTACTTCCATAAATTCCTATCTATGTTATTTAAAAATTCCATTTTTTTGGACTTTTTTTCCCCACTTATGGTTGACCTTTACCATGTTGTCTATTTGTCTGTTTCATTTGCTTTTTTGGCATCTTCTACTTTCATGTATTTGTATTTCTTTGTTTTAAGCCTATGTTTGGTGCGTGTAGCACCACCGGCTACTGATGTTGCTTGTTTGAAGCAGGGTACTACTTGTCATATGGCTACCATACATTTTCTACTGCTATAGTTCTTTACTACAAAAGGGAGATTATTTTGCTTTGTTTGGATGCTGGGAGGGTCATCTTATGCTAGGAGTGAAAAATTACTTGGTTATTTTATTACACTTCTTTTTTAGTATTACCGATTATGTCTATCTCTGTGATATATTGAAATTTAGAGACAAATTCTCTTGCAATTCTCTTGCAACAGTAAGAGAAGTGACTGCTATTCTTGATGAGTTGGCAGTAGAGAGAAATGCAGAAAAATGGCTACTGTTGAAGAGGAAGGAAGCACAAGTCCACTTCCTTAAAGGGTATGATTCAAATTGTTTTATTTTAATATCTAGCATTAGTTTTTCTTTTTTACCTTATCTTACTCTATTTAATTTATACTTGCTGATATTTTTTCCTTTAATTTGGCTTATTTATATATCTTATTTTTGGTGCACTACCTATTTCTTTCTGCTACAATGATGTTAGATAATTTCAGCATAGCCCTCTTTATTGGTTCACATACTAACCTCTCATCAGGAATAATGACATTAAAATCATCCCATTGTCATCCTAAGCAATTCCAACTTGCCTTCACTACTGACAACTCAACTCACATAAGTCTTCTATCTTCCTCATCTTGGTGTTCAAAAACACCTAAAAAGGTCCCCTGAAAAGCACTCTATAGGGGCCAATGTTGGGACTATTTTGATTATTCGAACCGTTTATATTATAGGATTCGTCGAGTAGATCATTTATTTAAAAAATGGGGTTAATCAAACATTTGTAGCCACATAACAATATCACATTTAAAAAATGGCAAACATGATTTTTATAATATACTATCTGTTTTTTAGTTCCTGATCATGTGGCTACAAATGTTCAATTAACTTTATTTTTTTTATTGGTACTCTACTTGAGGAATCCTATGAACTATTCAAATTATTGAAATAAGCTTAGTATTGATTCCCATGAAGGGTCACAATAGACTATTGTGACTTAAGGCACAACATCCCCAAGTCTCTTAAACAGTGCTTCATCTATTTTGATCTGGTGAGTCGCCGATGACTTAAGTGTTCTCCGTTTGATTGCATTTTATGTTGCTCTATCTCACTTTCTTTTGTTTTATTTTGTTTTAAGCAAATATCATGAGGTTTTTAATATGATATTCCCATGCTGTATTTCTCCTTAGATTTGAACATTTTCTCGAGTATTTGAATTTAGTTCTTTCATGGTTGCTTTTTTATTGCATTCAATTCCTATCTTATTGTATTCTTTTGTTTTGTTTTGTTTTTTTTTTTTAATGGTGTTATCTATATTTGGTTCATTGTTAAAAAGTTTGTTCTAAAAAATATTTTTAATGCCAACCAAACAATAGAAAATCAAAAGGATAAATTATTTTTGTGCAAAATCATTTTACATCGAAAATATTTCAAGTGTAAGATATTTTAAATCTAAACAGATAGAGCATTAGCGTCCTAAATGAATGTTATAGAAAGAGTACACTGCCAACATATCGAGAGTGGTATTTTGTGTTATAGAAAAAGTAAATTGCCAACATATCGAGAGTGGTATTTTGAGGTTATTACATTGAATTGGCATACATTTAGCTCCAAAAAGAATGTGTCTGTGAAGATGAAAAATTGAATCAAGTATATTAGCATTAGCAATTTCATCTTTCTTTCAAAGTTAATTAAAGCCAACAGAATTTACTTAAAATGAGACAAGCCTTCATTATGGTTGTGTTGTTATCCTTAGGTTAGGGGTGTAAAAATGACCCGTGGGCTGTTGGCTGCTCGAAGTCCGCCCATAGCCTGGGCGGGCCAAGTCCGATTAAGCCTAGCTAGGCCTAGGCTCGAGCCCAACCTAACACTTTTCACGTGAAATGAGCAAAGGTGGTGTAACCAACAGGCGTATCTCAACATATTTCATACAAAGAGAGGGAAGGTTTTAACCGAGGAGAACAACAATGATATAACCAATAGGAGTATCTCAATGTATTTCATATAGAGAGAGGGAAGGTTTTAACCGAGTAAACGTCACATCCTAATACGTTTCACGTGAAAAGAGCAAAGGTAAATTCAAAGTGCAAACGCGTCTTACGCGAGTGGAAGAATGTATAGTAGAATGATTTTTTTTTTCTTTGTTTTAAAAAAAATCATTTTTTGTTGTTGTTGTAAATACCAAATATCATATACATATACAAATACGTATACAAGCACACACAGGCAAGCTATATATATATATATATATACAGAGACACACACACACACACACACACATATATATATATATAAATACACATAGATTTGTACATACGATATACACATTCGGGGAATATTTGGTTACTGATAAGGAATATTCTGTTCGTTGACTTCCGTGGGGCATATTTTGTTACCGATGAGGAATATGCAGTTTGCTGACATCAGCGTACACAAAACACGCAAAAATAGGAAAAAATAAACAGAAGTGTGTTGATACGGGAGTTCAAACCCCCAATCTCAAGCTCAACCTCCCAGTCCTTAACTCTCAAACTAGGCTACATAACTGAGCCACTCTTGTGACAAAATATGCAAACAAATATATATATATATATATAATAGATATATGATACACATACACATAAAATCAAAACACAAAAAAGAAACACTCGTTATTATGGGGGTTCAAACCTCTGACCTCAGGCTCAGCCTCTCATTCCTTAGCCGCCGAACCAGACCACTTAACCAAGCCACTCTTGTGACAAAAATATTCAAATAAATACATATAATACATAGATATTTAATACATATACACGTATGTATACAACTCTCCCTCCTCTATTGTTTTATTTCTCTCTCTCTCTCTCTCTCTCTCTCTCTTTCTCTCTCTCTTGTCGAATGTCGTGTCTGACACGCCTGACATGCAGCTTCGACTTTTGCGTCAGTCGACTGATAAATTGCCTCGGCTCTCTCACCCTCTTTGTCTTCTTCTCTTCCGTCTTCTTCTTTATCACTCTCTTTCGTCTTCTTCTTAATCACTGCTTGAGAGAGACAGAACAGAGAGACTGAGCGAATGAGAAAGGCTGCCCAAAACTCAATCTACTCTTTTCTATTACTCTGTGACTCCTTTCTTTTACACCTCTCTCCTCCAACACATGGCCTCATCTCGTCCCCTCAATCTTTTTCCATACTTTAATGATCCCATAAGCTCCCTTGGACCGAGTGCCCCTGCTCCTACTCCTCTTAACTTTTCTATGCTATTGGTCGAGCAAATAATGGCAGATCAATCAGACATTGAAGCCAACCACTACATGCTGAAGTCCTACATGGAGACAGTGACTGTGGTCTTCCATTTGTCTCACCGGTTGTAGAATAGGACAAGTGAGGTACATCAGTTAGACACCTAACTCTCTCTACTCCAGCACATGTGCAAGGATGCGTGAGCACAGAATTGCGCATCGAAGACATAGAATAAATAGCTAAAACGGCAAGCCACCTCCATGTCCCAATTCAGACTGCCTTCGTACTTTGTCTTTGATGGTTGGCGAGGAGTCAACTCTATCGGCAGTCTTGTAAGCACTAAGGCAGGTCCTTCAAGGGTGTCCCAAGACAAAATCAAGAGGAAGAGATCAGTGGGAGAATCGAGTAAATAAGGTTGGCATGTGGCTGTTACCAAAAAACAAACATAGATCGCTCTTTTTTTTTTCATTTTTTTTTGTTTGTTTTTTGTTTTTGTTTTGTTTTTCTATTTGTTGTTGTTGTTTTTTTTTTTCTATATATGCTTGTACAAATTTGATCGGGGTTGATGCCTGGCATTAATAAAGCGAACGTGTTCTGCAAATCTGGATGGCATGAATGGCACAATACTAAACGTAAAAATCATTTTGTTTTGAATTTCGAACTTGAAAATGGTTGCATTTTAATAAATTTTGAATTGAATATTGAGCCTATCACTGACCAAAACACAAAACACAACTCAATGAAATGAAAATGAAGCAAAAACCATCCCAAACGCACCCTCATACGCTTACCGGAATAAAATGGACACAAAACAGAGCAACACCGCTAGACTGTCCGACGAAAAAGCATCGCCAGCAACAACGAGCAAAAGCCATCCCAAACGCACCCTTTTATGCTTGCCGAAATAAAATAAATACAAAACAAAGCATCACCAGTAGACCGCCCGACGAAAAAGCATCGCCGTCGACAACTACTATGCATTTTCCGGTGATTGCTTGATTAAGGTGACGAGAATTCGAAGTGCGGGTAAAGGACAAAAACCAGACTCGACTGTGCCCCTAGTTCATCGCTTTACCCTTTTCTTTTGTTTTTTGACTAAAAAGATTTTGATCAACATAAGAGTTTGATTAGCATACTTGTTCCACTTCTTCGTTTTGAAATCATGTGACTCAGACTATAAGTACTGAAATTTTCCTTTTTTCGTCCAAAGAATGCTCTGAGTTTTGAAAAAATAGAATAATTTTTGAGAAAATCAGTCAACTTCATTAAAAGTCCTCAAAATCTATTTTCGCAAATGACCACAACCCGATCAACATGAAATCAACCTTTGAGATGTATAACTGAATTCATCTTTTAATTGAATCCGTCATGAAGGAGAAATAGGACAATTGAATCAAATGGGGACAAGTCAATCAAATATGGATAGCTGAGTTAAATAAGATACACCAATCAAACATGAACGAGATGAATGAGTTGAAAAATGATTAGGGCCGAACTTCAAGATGAAGCTGCCTACGTATCGTAAAGATAGGAATCAGGCCATACATAGTTCTGACTAAGGTTCACTCGAGTATGAATGCTCTCCTTTTGTGTTCTAACTTTTGCCAAAGTCGCCTTTTTGGGTTTTCAACCTTGTGAGCTTTTCATTTTTTCCTATTTTTTCATTCATTTTTTTTTATTTTCTATATATTGTTTTTCCTGCTCTAACTTTTGCCTGGGTTGCCCTTCCGAGTTTTCAGCCCAGCAAGCCTCTCAAGGGTGGTACTCTCATTTTAGCTTGTCCATGTTGATTGGTTGTGAGATCTCTAGGCCATCTAAATCTATGAGAATGACTGCTATAATTGACCAGATAGACACGATGATGTAGGCACTAGGCTAATTGGGTTTGAATTTGCCCCTAGTGTCGTGGATAGGAACTTGATTGTCCTTTTTCTCCCAAATTTTGGGTTTTGACTTTTTGGATGGTCTTAATTGGGAAACGATCCAGTTTTAAATCTTTGATCACATCTAACCTTATTGCCCCTAGTTCAAGAGATGCTTCTAATCTGAATCACATCTGACCTTATTGCCCCTAGTTCAAGGGTTGTTTCCAATCTGAATCACATCCAACCTTATTACCCCTAGTTCAAGGGTTGCCACCATTTCGGCTATGCAAGCGTCATACTTTGGTTGATTACTGAACATTTTGAATCAAGGTTTGAAAGCTAAGGAGGTCGGACCTCAAGTCGAGAGGGATCCTATGCTGTACAAGCTCAAGATCAATTCCAGGCATATCTTCATAGGACCACGCAAAAATAGTTTTTGAAATCTTTTCACAAAGTGACTAATCGCTCGTGCTCTTACGAAGACAATATAGAACCAATCTAGACCAAGCCAGGATCCTTCTCAGTAGCCACATTAACATAAATGATCTCATTTATCAAGGGCTTAGCACACTTCTCTTTCTTTTAGTCGATCAAAATTTGCAAATCCTGAGGAATTTCTTTCTCTTCGTTTTTATTAGAGTTTTGAAAAAAAGTTTTGTAATTTTTGGTCAATGCAATGAATTCAAGGCACAGAGAAGTAGGTAGAATCTATGGCACTTTTATTGAAAAGAACCAATGACTCAGCGATGACAATAGACTCAAAACAAAATGACAAAGAAGACCTAGATAGGGCCAAAATGTCTAGTTTAGCATTCCCGAAATCAACAGACTCTGGATCACTAGAATGACTCGAGCCTGATCCCCACTCTACAAACTTGATGGAATCAAACTTAGACTTAATACTCAATTTAGAACTCAAAATAAAACCATTCTCAAATTGCTGGTCAAAGTGTGGGCCATCCACAACATTCAAAATAAAGCCCGTGCAATCAACAAGTGGTCACTCCCCTATCACAGAAATGGTCGGATATCTCGCAAGTTCTATTTATTTGCACTGGAAGACTTTGTGGGATATCGGACTTTTCTGAAGTAATGGTGCTACAACAACTTAGCAAAAATAAAAGTTCCAATCAGAACTACGGCAGCACTTTGGCCCAATTCGCACAACTGGCCACTGTATACATCACCGAAAAACTAAACTCAACCTTACAAACTAAAATGCCTGAATCACTCATTCGAATTTGAGAACCTCTGTATAGATCCAATACATTGCACATAACATATAACAGGAAAAAAAAAAAACACCTCTATGGACGATAGGGTTATCCTGTGCTAGCTTTTGAAATGATCTAGGGTTCACTGTTCAAACAAACGACATCATACATCCTATAACTGGGAGAGTATCATGTCCTAATTTTGGAAGGTACTATAGTTCATTATATGCACAAGGTTGGCTCTACTCTAGGGGTTGAAGTCAAGGTATCTCTAAATCAACATGGAAGAAATCATGTAAAAAGTCCCAAATCAAAACTCTAAGAATAAATTTGAAATAAATCATGTAAAATGTCCCAAATCAAAACCCTATGAACATATTTGAAATAAATCAAGTAAGAATATCTCAATCAACATATTAAACAATCTTACATTACCATTACCATTCAAAGAAAATCCAAACTTTTGGAATCAAAACCCTAATATTTTAAGTTTGGAGGATGAACCTGTGGTTTTTTTCCTTTTTTTTTTTTTTCACGAAATCAAATTAAAAAAAAAATCCCCAAACAAAAGCTTAGTTTTTGGGCCAATAAAATAATACTTCAAAAATAATCCGTCCTCATGAACTTAGCTTCGCCAGAAAGTCAAGTCCATTTTTCCAGAAGCCACAAAGCTAGAAACCTACGAAATTAAGTAGTTGTTTAGGATCTGTTATATAATCAGCAATGGTAGAGGGCCACAAAAACAGTGGCTCAAATGGCTCAAAATTGTCAAAACGACTATATATTTTTCAATTTACTTGCCAAAACGACGTCGTTTTGGTGAGTTTAAATCTCAGCCCTTGGTAGGTGAGTGGGCCAGGTGTTAGTTGCCTCTCCTTCATTGTAGGAGATCATTATAGGGTGTTACTCTAGAGGATCTTAACGCAAGATGAGAGCCTCTCTCTAGATTGAGAGCTTCTTTACCCTAGGACAGCTTGTTGGGTTTGGTTTCCTTTATTATTCATCTCTCTTCGTTTTCTTTTGTCCACTCTCTTGTGCTTCTAACTTCGTCCTCTTCCATGAGAACCACATACTTTGAGTTTTGTTTCCTTGCACACCTCATAATACTCTTTCTTTCCCCTATTTCTACATCTCTTCCATTACCATCATCTTCTCTGTATATTACCCACATTTTTCCTCTATTTCCCCAAGCCCAACCTATTATAGCCATGCCTGTGATAGAGTTCGAGGATAGGGAAACAGACCTTGAGAACGTTTCTGATATTTGTCTGTTAGGTAAAATTCTATCCCCAAAAACCTTGAATGTTGGTGCTATCTCCTCCATTATCAAGTGGGCTTGGATGATTCGGGGTGAGCTAACTATATCTCCATGGAAGGACAATATTTTTCTCTTCTCCTTCACTATGGCAGAAGATCGAAGCTGTATTCTCAGAGATAGACTCTGGTCTATTATGAGCTATCTTCTTGTGCTCAAAACCCTTTCTGTAGGCCAAACAATTGAGGAAGTTGATTTTCATTGGTGTCCTTTCTAGGTTCAAGCCCATAGCCTACTGTAATAACCTCGATACGTAATATGCTATTAATTACTATTTTTGAATGTTAATTAAGTGTTTAAGGTGAGATTTTATGTTAATTATGTGTTTGTATGATATTTGAATTCACATTTGTTAGTCATTGGAATATCTGTTGTGAACTGTCTTACACTGGAAATTGAAAGTATGAATGGAGTCAAAAGCCAAAATTGACTAGGTCAATAGGTTAATTGGAATATTTAGAATTTTATGGTAAATTTAATTAGAATTTGATTTGAATCAAAATAATTAAAATAAATCAGTTAGAATTGATTAGGATTAATTAGTCTAAGTTAATCTAACTATATATATGTAATAAGAACTTAAGAACTAGTTTCATCATTTTGAGTTTGGTTCATGCTACTAAGGTATGAAATGAGAATCATATCACACATGCATCCATGAATCATGAAAATTTGAAGCTCAATTGCATGGTTTTGAAGTCTAGGAAAAGAATTCAGGTCAAATTAGTACATTCATGGTGAATTCTCAAAGTTTTAAGCTTTAATTTTGCCAATTGAGTTAGTATCCATATTTTTGGTTGTGTATTTGAAGATGAGAGTATGTCATGCATGAATTGTGGACCTTCAATATGTTTTTTGGAGTTCAAATTGCATTCGGGAAATTCTAGAATCTGGTTACATCGCTTGAGCAAACAACTCATCACTCAAGTGCACTTTGCATGCTTTCAGTATTTTTGCAGGCGTTAGCAGTTGGCGCTAGCGATTAAGTGTGCACTTGAGCGAACTCGGCTTTACATTGCATATGGTTCATGCTTAGAATTTCAGCATCCATAAGTTTTACAGAGTTTTCTAGACCGCTCGAGCAACCAAAGTTGTGCTCGAACGAACTGCCCTGTTTTCAGCATTTTTGAAATATATTTGCAATGTACACTTTCATCATCATACCTACATAGGCATTTTTAAGCTATTAGTTGGACAATGATAGTAACGAAAAGAGTTAGAAACACACTAAGGGAGGACTGAATTTGATGAGACATAGTTTGGGGACGTGTGTTTCAATCCAACTCTGTTATGTGTTTGTTTAGGTCCTGCGCTTCATTCTATTCAATTTGTCTAAGGAACCATCTGTGAGTAACAACTTTGTAAAGCTATGTTTGATTACAAGTATTTTTTTGATTTACAATTTATATTCTGTTTCTAAATTGATATTTTATGAATGAATGAATAATTGTCTATTTTCTGAAATGTAATTGTTGTATCCTTAGCATCTGTATCTGTTATCAGAGATCTTTGTGGGTTCCAACTCTTGGAATTGTCTGTTAAACCTTAATGGTTATTTGTTTGGATTATGCATAATCATCTGTCTGATCTGAATAGGTCTTATAAGACCATATGCTCTACTAGCTAATGGCTATACCACGCATGTCACACCCCAAACCTGGGCATGACCGGCCGTGGCCCACAGTGACTTAGCCCAAGGCACAAGTAAGCCTAAACATGAACCCAAAATCACAAAGAGTAAATGTGACGATAGCCCAGAAATAAGAAAATCAAAACCCAAATCAGTGACAAGTCATAAGTATAAATGGTAAAACCAGCCATAATCAACTTCCAAAAATATATACTAAATGGAACACAAACCGCCTGTGACATGCTCGGGGGGTACCCGTGCACGTTAAACAGTTCGGACCATTGATTTCTTTGATCTAGTCTCACAAGTACAATGTGAAACAAATAAGAGAGTCGAGATTTGGCAACTTTATAGAAAATCCATTTTATTACAAAATTATTGCCACAATGGACTGCATCATTAGATCTTAGAGTTGCACCTGATAGTTTGAGAAATTTGAAAACCCATGACTCGTGCCAAGGACATTGTTCGTCATAACCAAAGTTGTCTCGGTTCAAAATCTTAGGTATGAGAACGGAAGGTCATTAATTGAGTACCCCCGCTCACCCGATCAAAAGATCAGACTTTACTAACCATGATATGAATTTTATTTTCTTTATATGCTCATGTTCTGATTATTTAATAAATCCTAAAATTTACCATATGAAGCATACAAGTATTGTAATAACCTGACCTTTCAAATGCTCTATATGCTTTAATTCCCTCATCTTATGCACGATTATATGTATGCTTATGTGCTTGATGTGAAATTTCATGTTTTAATGCGTGAATTACATGTTTATAAATTTGTGTCTAACGGTTAACAGAAAACCTATTGAAATTGCGACCTTTGGACAGAAAATTGAAAGCCTTAGAGGCACGATGAACCGAAATTGACTTTATAGTTATGATTAGCGTAATTTTTTGGACATCATGTAAAATTTTGTAAAAATTTGATTCGTAACGAATTAATTAGTTTTATTTGGGTTAAAATTGAAATTAACGACTTTAGTGAGTTCAGGAACCGAAATTGAGTACATAAATATGCTAATGGGAATGTTTAGAGCCATTCGGACAATTTAATTGAAAATTAGTTTCGTCTGATTCGCTAAGTTAGGTTTGGTTGGCCTATATAGATACATAGACTTGTTATATATATTTTTTTGAGCCTTAAATGTTGTATGGACTCAACCAAACACCAAAAATATCTCCTAGAAAAGAGAGAGAATAAGAGAGCTCACCTTAAAGCTTGTGGAGTTGAGAAATTTGAAGGGGAAATCAAGAAGATAGCTCAAAGTAAGTCTTAAATACCCTAAATCTTTCTTTAATTGGTTTGAACCAAATCTTAAAATGAAGTTTTCTACATGTATGGGAACTAGGGTTTTGGGTTATGATCTGAACTTAACCAATTTCATGAAATTGAAGATGTAGTCTTTGGATTTGGCTAATTTAAGGGTTGATTCTTGTGTTTTGAGTTAGAGTGTGGGTCACTATCTTTTTATCTTTAGTTTTGGCATGTGTTGAACTCATACATATATGTATGTATATGTTTGTATATATCAAGATGCAGGAACTATGGGAATTAGAGTTGCAGATGTCAAATTAAAATGAGTTATGTCCCATTTGAGTTTAGGTTTCAGGTTTATTATGCTTACATGTTATGTTTTGAAATGAATTTTTCTTGATTTGGGCCATATGAATACCTTTTGAAAGCTTGAACTTGTTGAAGTTTCGGACTAGTCAAACAGAGCCCAGGACCGCACATGCGAGGCTCATGGCTGCACATGCGAGGCCCACAGTCTCATGTGCAAAAAACGGGGGAGACAAAATGAGGCTTACTGTAATAAAAGCACGTGCGGCGCACCTTCCCTCATGTGAGGTGAGGAACTCCCGCACGCGCGGCAAATGGGGAGGAATTCTGTCAGCTTCCTTTCCCCTGTTTGACCTTCTGAAACTGTTAATGTATATATTTGATCCTTCTAAACTGTTTAAAACTGAATAAGAATTTACGAATCGGACGTAAGGAAAAGCTAAAGAAAAGTGAATAATTTATAAGTTGTGTGTGTGTGCCTTGTGTAGGTCACTTGCCGGAGGAAGCTCGAATGCGACCAAAGCACTGTGAGTAATAATAGTGTAATGATATATTTGTTCTTGTATTTTTGGTTATGAATTATTATACCTTGAATGTACTTAGCATGTTGGAATCATTGTGCTATGGTTTATATATTGTGATTATGAATGGCATATTTGGGATGAGTAGTACTAGGATTCATGTATTTCTGTTAGATACGAATTGTGTTTATTACAATGGAGTACATTATGTGAATTATGTTTTGATGGAAATGATTAAACAATGGCATTGACATAGACTTAAGGCCGTTTTGTATTACGTTGGGCCCGAGGCCGTTTTGTATTACGTTAGGCCTGAGGCCGTTTTGTGTAACGTTGGGCCCTAGGTCGTTCCGTCTTATGTGGCCCCGAGGCCATTTAGAAATATGAATATGAGGTTATGTGTACGCTAGATGAATATTTTCCAAGACACATGCTTATTCACCCGAACCTCCCTACATTATTATCCTTCACTAAGCCTTGCTCACTCCATTTTTATATGTGTATGTAGGTGATCAGCTTGGAGGGCAGTCCTAGGTCAGCTTCAGGGGAATTTATGAGGGACCGGTTTTCTTAAGCCTTGAAAGTGCAACCTTTTGTCTTTTGGGAAGCGTCTCTACATTTGTTGAGTCTTTTGGAACTTGCTATTTAGATACTAATGGATATGTAATTTTTGTCTTGTTAGTGTACAGGAAGCAAACTTGTATATATGAACTGTGTATATGAACCTTCGGAACATGTTGTTTAATGATCCTGACATGTAGACACAAGCTCAATGGACATCCTTATTTTGGTATTTGCTTCCGCTTAAGGCCCCATATTTGAATAAATATTTTTGGAATTTTGTTTTGAGGCCTACGTACAGGCCGGTCATGGACCAAACTTTTAGGGGCGGGTTTGGGTCATGACAAGTATAGACTGTGTCACCCACTTTGGAACAACTTGATTTCATGTAGTTTTGAAGATGTACAACCCAAATAAATTGAGTTTACAAACATGAAAATCAACATCATTCCAAGTTAAGCGACACAACCTCCATCCACTAGCATTCATAGAGTTTTATCACATAAGCAAATAGTCTCATGGTAGAATGCTAAAGAGAGTAAGAAAAACACACACAAATGGGATGCTAAAACATAAAAACTTACATGTTTGACGTCCCGCGAACAAGCTACAAAACAAAGTTAGTAAAACATTCATGATCTTATATACAAAATCCTAATACAATTTACTTATGAGATGCAACTAAAGATTCGGCTTCTAAGATATGACACGTGAATCATCTCAAGAATATTAGGTAGCGCACATAATCACATAGGAATTGATTAAATCCACAAATGCAAAATTAACCGAATCAAGATGTATGAAACATGGATGCAAAGTAAGGATATACTAAAAAAATAAAAATAAAATAAACATGATGCATATCCACAAATAAGGAAAGCAAGTAAAAGAACGGGATAGAAAGAAATGGGCGGGAAATTATTACAACACTTTGAATAAATTATTACAAACCAAATGAGAGAGAGAGAGGAGGGAATATTGCAATAAAATAAAATAAAACCTCACAAAACACTCAAAATAAAAATAAACAAAATAAAAGATTCATGTTCCTTGGAACCGTCGGCGGAAATTGGTCAACATTGGGAGATTACGCCATCTTGTCCAAAAGAAGTTAACCGACCAGCCAACTAGGCCGAGCAAAACTTGTCTTGTTGCGAAACCAAGAAAAGGAACAAAAAAGAAATATGTAGGTGGCTCAACTAACCAATACCGGTTAGCTTACAGTACAACTAATATGAAACAAGAGCAAGCAAATAAGCAAATAATAATAATAATAATAATAATGAGCTAAACATACCACTTGGATTACAACAACACACTATGAAATATAAAGTATGAAAATAAATATGAGATAAACGAACCACTTAGATTATAACAAAAAACTATGAAATACAAAGTAAGAAAATAAATATGAGATAAACAAACCATTTGGATTATAACAAAACACTATGAAATAAGAAGCAAGAAAATAAATATGAGATAGAAAATATAAGAAATGAAAGACTAGAAATTCACCTTCCAAAGAAAGATTGAACTTTTAGATTTTGAAACTTCCTCTTGATCACCCTCAAGTTTAGGAAGTGTGTTCTCAATCCTCAATTCGAAACTAGAATTTGGACTTGAAATGACAGTTTTGAACAAAGGCTATGATCACTCCTTTCTTGGCAAGAATACTCTCTCTTTGATTAAGGCTTTGAGTGGTTTTGACAAGGGAAGATAAGATTTAAGAGATATGTAACTTCACTAATTTGGGAAGATAACTCTCTGTTTTTTAAGACTTTCTTTGCTTTCAAATTCTAACACAATTTTAGCATTCTCTCCCTACACTTCTCTTCTTCCAAATTCCTCTCCAAATTCAAGACTAGAGCTCTCATTATATAGCCAATGCAAGTGGGCAATGGTGCAAGACAAAGTAAAGGATAAAGTGGAAGACAAAGTGGAGCATTTTTAGAAAGATAATGGAGTTAATGGAGGACAATGTATAATGGAGGTGAATGATGAATGGTGATGGTGGTGTGTGATTTAAAAAAATGCATGATGAGTTGAGATGGTGGGATATGATTATGCAAGATGGTGAGTGGAGATGGTGGGATGTGATTATGAAAGTAGATGGTGAGTGGGAATGGTGGGGTGTAATTATGAAAGTGGGTGGTGAGTGGAGATGGTCGGATGTAATTAGTGAGTAGGGATGGTGGGGTGTGATTATGAAAGTGGATGATGAGTGGGGATGGTGGGGTATGATTATGAAAGTGGATAGTGAGTGGAGATGGTGGGGTATGATTATAAAAGTGGATGGTGAGTGGGAATTGGTGGGGTGCGATTATAAAAGTGGATAGTGAGTGGAGATGGTGGGGTATGATTATGAAAGTAGGTAGTGAGTGGAGATGGTGGGGGTATGATTATGAAAGTGGATGGTGAGTGGGAATTGGTGAGGTGTGATTATGAAAGTGGATAGTGAGTGGAGATGGTGGGGTGTGATTATGAAAGTGGATAGTGAGTGGAGATGGTGGAGTGTGATCAAGAAAGTGGATGATGAGTGGGGATTGATTTGTAGGAAATTTAGTAGTGGAGATTGGTAAATTTTGGATGAAAAATAATTTGGCCAAAAATGTGTGAATGTTGGGATTAAAGCTCAAATTTCATCTTTCTTACTGAGGATTCTGTGAGAAACACATTTTGATTGTCATCATCGACTAATCAAAATAAAGCGCTCAAGTCTAGAGCCGGTCAAAAAGGGATGTCTACACCGCCCCAAAAATAAAATAATTCTAAATAAAATCCAACCGCAATGTATGCACAAAACCGACATAACAAGCTAAAACAAAATGATGAATGTCCTAGAGGTCCATGCAATTGAGTCCCCGCTATACCATGAGTCCACTCTAAGTCCTTCCAACACCTGGAAATGATAAACAATTAAGTTAGCTAATAGCTCAGTGAGTAGTAACATGGATAGTAAATACAGTTTTGAAAACGGGGTTCGATTCCAAAATAAGATATATATCACAAAAACTAGATTGGCATACACTTTTGATAAAGATAATCTGTTTCAAAAAGAAGGTTCCACAGTTCAACAGTTAAAATACTCATGTCTCTCAAGAATATGATAAATGACATTTTCCACTTAAAACAGATTACAACAAGAACACCAATAATTTCTTGGTACCAAGAATAACAAGTAATATGCCACATAGTTCTCAAGGCAATAAGCCCATTGGATCCAATATCAAACCAAGAGTCATCCTCAGGGTGGCAACCCGGGCCTTTTCTCGAAGACGATCCGATTGAAGGTCACCTAGCCTAGCCTAGGTCTTTTCCTTACAATCGTTGAGCACTAAAGTCATCACGACCGAACCCGGATCTGTTTCCTAGTGGCCAGAGTCATCACACAGTGGAATAATTTCGCTGGACTAAAATATACAGATGGTCCCGATAATCAATACAATTCAGTTTCGCAAATCATGGTAGTTCACCATTATAAACATGAGACCATAACAAATAGTTTACAGTATGCCATGCTTACACATGTTTCAAAAATAATTTAATTCCATTGATAATATAATAATTTATTAAAACAGTTTAGTCCTAAAACAACAATTTAATTTTCTAACAGTTCAAAGTAGGGGAACATTTATAAAAATATGTAGCATGAAACTACTCACCTGAAAACGAAATAATGTAATCCTCGAATAGAGTATAAAAGTCCAACTAGTGCCCTGAACAAAGTATTAAAACTACACGTCACTACTAATTCAAACATACTAAAAAGAATAATAATCTCCAAACTAAAATGCACTAACACGACTCAACCCAACTCACTATTACTTTTAATTAAGTTTCGATTTGAACCCATGTCTTGGGTGATTTTAGACCTTGAAAAACATGAAGTTGGATTTTATTTAGAATTATTTTATTTTTTGGGCGGTTTGTGTTCCATTTGGTATATATTTTTGGAAGTTGGTTATGGTTGGTTTTACCATTTACACTTGTGACTTGTCATGGGTTTGGGTTTTGATTTATTTATTTATGGGCAATCGTCACATTTATTCTTTGTGATTTTGGGTTCATGTTTAGGCTTACGTATGCCTTGGGCTATGTTCCAGTGGGCCACGGCCAGTCATGCCTGGGTTTGGGGTGTGACAACGTATGCCTGATTACAAGTCTGAATATGTATCTAATTACGTTATGATCTGAAAATCTGAATCTAGAATTTTATATTATGGAAGATTATTCATTAACCCTTTGCTCTGTAGTTATTCATTGGCCTCCAACTCACCTTATATATATATATATATATATGTATGTATGTAGGTGATTAAATGCAAGACCAAGCCTAGAGTTGTCCGTCTGGATTTCTGTTTTGCAAAGCCAACCTTTGTGCCTCACGTTGAGGTTCCAGAAATGTCAAGTGTCAAGGCTTCATAAGCTGGGTAGTTAGCCTCTTACTATGTAATTTAATTGTTTTGAAAAATGAGAACAATGTTTCTGTAAGTAGGGTTTATCCATTTATGACGAGATTGTACTGTGAGTTCTTTTGAATAATGATACGAATATGTATGTATATAAATGTGTAAATTTCTCCGTCTCATATAAGTCTGCACAGTTCATTGGACGATTTATTTTAACATATTTGCTTCCACAAGCCCCTATAATTATGTGTCTTCTTAAGAAGACCTTTGGTAATGTCACATTACTGGCCAGCCACTTCGCTAATCCCTTGAAGTGGGGATTGGGTCGTAACACTTACCTTTTCACAATATGACTAAAAAGAGTGGTGAAGTTATTGGTAACCATAGTATCAAAAAAAAAAAATTTATTGGTAACCGTATTGGAAGATTGATAATGGTGGAAGCTCAAAAGGAAGGACTCTTGCTCTATTGTAGCTTTCTCAGAATTCGGGTGGAGATCAACACCAATGAACCTCTCCTTAAAGGCCCATGGCTAAAAAGTAATCAGGAGGGCAATGATACTTGGATCTCCTTCAAATATGAGAGACTCTCTAAATCATCATCGAAGGAATGCCTCTGAACAATTGACCCATACGACGGTAGCGACGGCGTGTGTGGCGACATGTGAAGCTGTCACGCATGACCCAGGAGAGAATACTAGCACTACCCTGGTCACCACTTACTCCCGTACAGAGTCGTGCACACAATTTCTAGCTCCTGGCTCAACAGTGACCATTGACATAGCTAGTGACCATTTAATTTCTGTGGATCAGACACCTCCTTTAAAGAAGGCTGAACAACCCATCTCTCACTCCTCTAAGCCTGATTCAATAAACCAGTCTATTACCCCAGGCCATGGTTTATCCATATCCAATTCTGTTTCCACTGGGCCTTCTTATTTTGTGACTGAACCCCCAGATATCCCACATGGGAATGAATCCACTACCTCTCCATCTGGTAGGGACCTTACTAACTTAATTTTGATATTTTTTAAATTTTTTACTAAAAGATTGTACCATGTTAGTTTATTAGTAAAGTTATATTACAATTAAAGAGATCACCGGTGCTCCATCAGTTCAAATTTCTAACCTTTACTTCACTACACCATAAGATGTGGCTACAAGATTACTAAGCGGCTGAACTTTCGGATGAAACAAATTCAAAATTAAATTTATGAGCCAAGCGTCGATATTTATATCACTCCACTTAACATACTTATTTTAAATAATTTTAAAAGCACAAACAGGATATGATAAACATTTTCTAATCTACTTTTTTCTTTTAAAAAATTTACTTTAATTTTGTAAAACAAGGTTCATCTAATATAAAATATAGAGTTAATTACCAAAAAGTCATGTCTATATATTTGGTGGTAACTTAGGTCCTGTCAAAACGTTTTTGAACCAATAAGTCTCATTTATAGGTAAAAAGACATTTTGCCCTTTAATCCCAAAATTGATAATGCTCTCAATTTCAAAAGTGAGAATGATTTCAGTATATAATTATCAAAACTAAGAAATTTTTGTTTGGCTTCTGAGAAAAGTATGGGATTGAAAAGAAAGATAATTTTGCGAACCTGACACATTAGATTGCTGAATTCAGTTTTTTTTTTCATGATTAAAATTGAAAATATTATCAACTGAGAATATTCTTAATTTCTTTAGCTCGAACCCACCCTCACCGGCGAACTGGCAACCAGTCCCGACGGCGACCCAGACGTACCCTTGAATGCACAGTTCACATTCCACCAAAAATATAGTAATAAATATTGACCAAAGAGTCAAATGTTAAACAACAGTAGACTATAAAGAACATATAAAGCAAAGAGAGAGAAATTTACCAAAGAATCAACACATATACATACATTGATAGATATAGAGAGAGAAGGTTTTGTATTTTTTGAGAGAGCAAGAATCAGAAATCCCCATGGATTTCAAGATCTATGGTTGAATATTCAATTTACCAAAGAATTAACACATAGATACATAGATAGATAAAGAGAGAGAAAGTTTGTATTTTTAGAGAGAGAAAGCAAGAATCGGAAATCTCCATGGATTTCAAGATCTATGGTTGAATATTCAACTTTCTTGTAGGTTCAAGCAATGGAATTTACGGGTTCACCTCAAGATGCAACAACAACAACAATTCGACCCTTCAAAATTCGTCTTCGGAGCTGCGATTGTTCTCATTCTCTTCCTAATCTCTCTGTGGTTCAACTCAAGACGCAAGCAATGGAATTTACAGGTTATTATCTTTTAGTCAAGTGTGAAGAAGGAGAGAGACTATCGAAAATCGATTCATTTGCTACAGCATTTGAATGGAATTATTACGGGCAAGAATTGGCCACAAACTTGGAATCACAACTAAATCAAACAAAATGAATTCACCACATCGTGGCTTGCTTTGTGTTGCGATTATAGAATCTAAATCTGGAGCCGACGACGCACTAGATGGAGGGGAAGTGATCGGAGGTGAGAGGAGAGGGACTGAGGCAGATGAGGCTATGGTTGGAAGACGACCATCTGATTCCAAATTTCAGGTTTGGAAGGGTAAATTGGTCTATTAAAAATTAATGGGACTCGACGGAGCAAATGATTTTATCTAGGACCTAATGGATTATAAGTTCACAAAATAAGACTTGTATGTAAATGCCCATTTCATCATATCTTCCATCCTCATTCTCTAGTGAATTAATATAACATTTAATTTACAATTAATTTCAAAATCTCAATGCAAAAGAATTGGAATCGAGGGAATGCGGGTCTAGACAAAAATTTTAGTGGGTGTATTAAGGAATGGGTGTCATGTTGGTTCGTATCAAAATTTATCTTAATTCTAGTCTAGATTGTTCAGTATTTTGTGTAATCATGTCTTGTCATTTTCAGTCCATCTCTGATTCATATCATATCATATCAAAAAATTTCATTATTACCTAAAAATATCAAATGTTTGAAAACAAAATTACAAGTTTCATTTAATAAAACTAATCTTTATTAATTAAAATTATGGGAAACACTATGTAAAATATGCATCTTATAACTAAAAAAAAAATGACATAATTTTAATTTTTTGAGACATAACTGAAAACAAATGTCATAACTAAACACAACAAGATGCATAACTAAAGAACTCATAAGTCATAACTATAAGAAAATTAGTCATAACTAAATAAAAAAATGACATAATTAGGGGTATGATACACCCTTTTTAAAATAGTGTATATTAGAATTTCCATAAAATTATTCATAAGAATATTTGATTTCAACTCAATTTTATTTTCTGAATTTACAAAAATTATATCTTATTATTATATTTTTTTACTCTATTAACTCAGATAGTGGACCGAAAATTCATTATCTTCAATTAAAAACAAAAATAAAACATATATTATACTTAAAATCTTATTTTACATATTTTTTAATAAGTTAAATGGAAATACATAAGAGATTAAATAAATAATATTAAAATGCCTACCTAATTCTTCATTAAATGAATTATTTGTATCAATTTCGTATTTGTGTAGGTTTGACATATACGGTTCTACCCCTGGTATTATTGAGTCGTGTCATATACTTATTTGTGTCAAAAAATTATCAATTTTAACCTTCTAATTTTGTATACAATTCAAGTCATATTAGGGCCCCATTTGGGAAGAGGGTCAATAGCGAAATGTTAGCTTTTAACCCATTTTGAATCATATCACCTCTCATATTTTTTATACATCTAAAAAAAATTAAAAAAAAATTAACTTTTAATTATTTTTTCAAAACACCCCTAGCATTGTGTTCAAAATTTTCATCCTTAATTAGAAGGGTGCAGCAATTAGAGATAGAAGGGCCAAAAAATAGCAATTGGATCCGGACCATAACCTAGCACGGAAAGTATACGTAGGCGCTGACGTTAGCAGTCATACTAGTTTTTCCAGCACTCATCATCCATGATTTCATCACATCTTCCTTCCTCATTCTCTATATAAGTTCATTTCTCATCATCACACCATCTCCATGCCACTACTACTGCTCTTTCACAATATCTAGAGAGAGAAAGTCAGAGAGAGAGAGAGAGAGAGAAAAGGAAATGGAGAAAGTGGGGAGGATGAAGCTGGGATCACAAGGTCTGGAGGTGTCAGCACAGGG
Organism: Camellia sinensis; assembly: GCF_004153795.1. Taxonomy (NCBI): domain Eukaryota; kingdom Viridiplantae; phylum Streptophyta; class Magnoliopsida; order Ericales; family Theaceae; genus Camellia; species Camellia sinensis. The sequence continues at coordinate 191,657 of NW_021026159.1, forward strand.
ACTGGGCTGCATGAGCATGTCCAATGGCTACTACGGTCCTGGCAAACCCGAACCCGACATGATCAAACTCATCCACCACGCCATCCATCACGGTATCACCTTCCTCGACACCTCCGACGTCTACGGCCCTTATGCCAATGAAATCCTCCTTGGCAAGGTCTGCTTATTTCACCCTGTTTGATGCAGCTTATTAAATTGCTTATATCTCTTTCTTTTTTCGTTTCTTCTTTTTCTTTTTCTTTTTCTTTTCTTTGTTTTTGTTTTTGTTTTTGTTTTTTTTTTTTTCTTTTTCTTTTTCTTTATGTGCTGTAATTTATGTTCACAATTTATGCTGTAAAAATAACTTTCATATATATATATATATATAATATCTCCACTCAAACATTCAAAATTTGTTGTGACAAATTTTTTTTGAAGACTTGAGCAGAAAATTGACATGTGTCAATATAACAAAGAAACTTCTCGCCCGATATGTCAAATTTATTATTCTATTATTTTTAAAAATGAAATTGTTTTATGGGGTAGACTTCAAATTTGGTAGTAACCTGGATTATGTCAAATTCGACATGTTGAGTTCATGCCAAATGCCAACTTAGTATTTGTTATATATTGGATAAACTTCATTTTTTATGTCAAAATTGAACTGTTATTGTATCATGTAGAATTTGACACTTCAATTGGAACTGGTCAAACCTTTTCTCAGACTTTTTTTTGATGTGGGTGCAGGCTATGAAGGGAGGAATGAGAGAGAGAGTTGAATTATGTACCAAGTTTGGTGTTAGTTTAGTAAGTGGGAATACAGAAGTACATGGGGATCCAGCATATGTGAGGGCAGCCTGCGAGGCCAGCCTAAGGAGGCTGGACACCAATTGCATTGATCTTTATTACCAGCATCGTATTGACACCTCTGTCCCCATCGAAATCACGGTTTGTTGCCCCCCTCTGCATTCTTCTCCCTTTCATATTTTTTATTTTATTTTTAAATGTTATAAATCTTTATTATAAGTGTAATGCAATTTTCCCGTAGAGTAATGATAATTTGCAATTTTTAAAGTGAAGTTGTAACAATTTGTGATATAATTACTTATTTTTTTTAGTGTTTTGCTTTTTTTCATTGAAATATTATTTGCCAGTAATAGATTGTATTATATTTCAAATTGTTAAGTAACATTTCGGCGTAGAAGTCGTTTGTATCACAAATTGTTGTAATTTTATTATAAAAATAAAAAATTGTCATAACTCTAACAAAATATTGTATGACAATTATTACAAAAATTAGTAATATTTATTTAAAAAAATAATGTAACAAGATATATATGGTAGAGTTTTCCTAGTTATCTTAATCTGCAGTCTCGGCCTTTGGGCTAAGATCAAGTGCAGCATTGTTGACTTGTCATAGGCCCATCTATTTGCCTTACATTTGTGTTCGGTTCAATGACAATTTTATGTGCTCCGAGCTGAGAAAGAAATAGGGATCTTCACCAAATGCCCATATGGGAGGTTGTCAAATAAATTGTACAATTCAAAATAGATTAACGGCTGCTTTTTAAATTCCTAGATATCTTAACCTGATTGTCTTTGAATTTCAAGAAATGGTTAAAAAATTGGGGGGGGGGTGGAGGGGAACCAATGTTCCTAACACAATTGAAGTTGATAGGTGTTACCTTTTACACTACAACCACTAGCTAATTTTTTCTCTAGTGGTTCTGATTTAACACGTTACATAAATAATCCCTCCCAAAATTAAGTAAAGTTGCGTAAATATCTTTATCCTTTTTAGACCCGACTTTAGCAGAAGTCTTATGTAGCAGGGCAGGTCTGGGTCACCCTTTTAACAACCAACCGATTGCTTTAATAGCTGAATTTTCTCTGAAGAGCAGTAGTGTGCATTTGGTAATCCTTTTGTGACATTTTTGTAGATGGGAGAACTCAAGAAACTGGTTGAAGAAGGTAAAATAAAGTATGTAGGTCTCTCAGAGGCCTCGGCTTCTACAATTAGACGGGCTCATGCTGTTCATCCCATAACAGCAGTGCAGTTGGAGTGGTCCTTGTGGACAAGAGATGCAGAGAAAGAAATCATTCCTACTTGCAGGTGAGAGGTAGAGGCACTATTGTTATGTTAACTAGTCAGTTTTGCAAGCAATAAGCAAGAATCCAATGTTTTCTAATCTTTTCCATTGTTATTTTGATATAATCAGAGAATTAGGAATTGGGATTGTTGCATACAGTCCTCTAGGTAGGGGGTTCTTTTCTTCAGGTGCAAAGATGGCCGAGAACTTGAGTGAGAAAGATATCCGAAAGGTTTGCGCGCATCATACTTGCACTTTTCTATGTCCACAGTGAATTTATGTTTGTAGCATTATGCTTAAAAACTATTGCTTAACATCTGGTTTCATGTCCTGATCATGTAGTTAAATCAAAACCAAATAAAAAAATTCACTAGAAGCATAATCTCTAACAATCAGATCACTACAACTCTTCTATAATTCTATTGATTATTAAAATGCTAAAAAAATATATATTAAATAAGAAGGGTAGAGTTTTAAAAAATTTATACCTATGATTGGTAATTTTTTCGAAGATAAAAGCTATAAAAAAATAAATAACAAAAAAATAAACTGTATAGCATAGATTTGAGCCACATTAGAGTTTAGGATGTGGTCAACTGAGTTCTATGAAGCATGGTTACTTCGAAAATATGTCGTACCCGTACCAAGTACTTAACGGTGTATAGTACCTCTTATGGTACTTCTGCATACGTACTAGGTATATGAAATACGTACTCAAATTTTTTTCTTCTTAATTTTTTGCGTACCTAGACGTACTTAGTACATACCCAAGCCGTACCATACATCAATTAAAACAATATTTATTCTATTACAGAGATAAAACTCTTTTCACTAGACTTCTTTTTTATTTTTAGTTTTATACTTAGCATGATTTTAAAATTAAACTATGGTTTGTAAATTATTTAATATATTGATATTTAATTTTGATTTATACCTTTACTTTTAGCATTAAATGTTAATTATAGGTTGGATCTTAACAAATTAAACCATTTAATTGATTTTTGCATTACTCTAAATTAAAAATAAATATTTTTTTACAAGCGTACCAAGCTGTATTTGTACTCTACTCTTTTTGGATTTTACCGTATCGACGTACTCGTATCATACCAATACCAATACTCGTACCCGTACCCGTGCTTCATCCTTCTGGCATTGCTCTCTCTAATTTGTAGGTCATTTGGGCTTCCTTTATTCAATACTAGTTGTGGGTTATGCATATACAAATATATGTAATTTAACAACAAAGAAAATGAATAGAAACCGTTTGTAAAATTTTGAATATATAAATCAGTTTATGCTAAGTTCTTCCTATTAGCAAGTTATCAAATTGTTAAGGGCATTTTTGTAAAAGACAAAAATGTGACAAAAGAACACACATTCACACCAAGTCAATTATTTACTTTATACAATAGACTAGATACCTTTTCTTTCTTGTTGGCCAAAAAAAAAAAAAAAAACAAAAAGACAAAAGGTCACACCAAAATAAATTTGTGCTACACATCTTATTTTCTATCCTTTGTTATGGTGATTTTGCAATGGTGATGCTGAATATGTATTTTCTTCCATTTGTGTAGAATCTACCAAGGTTTCAACCAGAGAATCTGAAACATAACAAAAACATGTTCGAACAAGTTAACGAAATGGCAGAAAGAAAAGGTTGCACCCCATCACAACTAGCATTAGCATGGGTCCATCACCAAGGAAATGATGTGTGTCCGATACCTGGTACCACAAAGATCGAAAACCTCAACAACAACATTGGAGCTTTGTCTGTAAAACTATCAGTAGAAGACATGGGTCAACTTGAATCCATTGCTTCAGCGGATGTGGTAAAGGGTGATCGATATGGGTCAGTCTCTATGAATTTTGCTTGGAACTATACAGACACTCCACCTTTGTCTTCATGGAAAGCTTAGTAATAAATTCCAGTAGTCACATACATACCTTCCTTGTTTGTTCTTCAAATGATTTATGTTTATGTCCTTTGGAGAGTTTCCTCAAATTCTTGTTTAGAATATATGTGTGTTTTGTCTAAAAGCCAGTATGTTGACTTAGGTTTCTTGAAAGTTCTGAATCATCATATGTCTTGGTTCAATAATTATGTTGGATTTAATGATAATAATAATTTTATAATTATTTACTTGTTTGGTTAATTTGGCCACAGAGACTCTACAATTTTGTTGTTTGAGTAGTTAGGTAATCGGGGAAGCTCATAAGTGCACAACAATAACGGCCCAATCCAACATGAACAAACTCTAGAGTCTAGAGACGCCACATCAAGGTCCAACATACATTATTTGAAACTTATACACTCTTAAAAGCTTAAGCTTATAAGTGGAGAGCTCATCTAATGTATATTAAGACCTATCTTTTTTTACTCTTTATCAGATGTGGGACTCTACCTTCACACATGCTCCAACAACGTTCACCTTATGTGTGAACCAAACATTGGGTGTCTTCTTAGTCCCCCTTGAATCTTGATCTATCATCAGCAAATTCGTTATTGATCATACGCGCTCCACCTTAACCTTGATCTATAACTCTCCAACATCGAGTTCAACTTGGGCCACCCACACACACTCCATCGTGAGTCACCATATTCCATTTAAAGTCACCTTGTCACAGTCTAACTTCTATGTGCACTAGGAATTTTGCTCCATCAAGAGTCACCATGGAATCGATGCTTTAAGAGAGTTCGCCCATAGATTGTTTACCATTAGCTTTGATACCAATTGTTAAGGAATCGAAGAGCCCATAAGGGTTGTTAGGGAATCAAAGAGCCCATAAGAGTACCAACCCAATTCAACAGGGAGAAACTCCAGAGTCTAGAGACGCCACATCAAGGCCCAATATACATTATTTGAAACTCATACTTACTTAAAAGTTTAAGCCTATAAGTGGAGGGCCCATTTAATGTATATTAAGACTCATCTTTTTTACTCTTTATCTGATGTGGGACTCTACCTTCACACTTGTTCCAACATGATTTACAAAAAAGTAAATAAAACATTTTTCAAGTAAACCATTTTTAGTCACAAGGCTGAAAATAAATTGGTAAATTGTTTATTTATTTTTTTCTCATTTAAGTAGACACTACTTGACATATTTAAAGGACCCAAAAATGAATGCTAGAGAGAGGGAGAGAGACAATGAAGCACTTGAAGGTTGCTTCATTTGCTTTGATTTGGCAAGTCACCAATGATTGTTTATCGACTTTTCGATTTGGCAAGAGAGTGAGAGAGATAATGAAGCACTTGAACGCAATTTTGGAGATGTTGCGCCTTAAGGCACATTAGCCTGTTGTGACCTTCTATAGGGGCCGATGCTGGGACTATTTTAATTATCCGAATCGTTTATATTATAGTGTTAATGTATATATGGTATGTATTCCTAGATATATTAGGTATTGATTTCCTAGATATATTTGTATTTCCATAGTTAGGTTTCTTATAGGATACTCTTTCTCACTTCCACTTATGAGGTCTTGAAATGGAAAGACTGAGGGAAGCACGTACCCACCGAGGCCTGGCGGCTATGAAGCATGGGTACTTCGAAAAACATGCAGATGCCGTACCCGTACCGGGTACTTACCGGTGTATGGTACCTCATATGGTACTTACCGGGTACACGAAACACGTACCTAAATTTTTTTCTTCCTAATTTTTGATGTACCTAGACGTACCTACTATATATTTAAGCCGTACCCTACCTCAATAGAAACAATATTTTCTTCTACTATAGAGATAAAACTCTTTTTACTCGATTTCTTTTTTATTTTTAGTTTTATACTTAGCATGATTTTAAAATTAAACTATGGTTTGTAAATTATTTAATATATTGATATTTAATTTTGATTTATACCTTTACTTTTGACATTAAATGTTAATTATAGGTTGGATCTTAACAAATTAAACCATTTAATTGATTTTTGCATTACTCTAAATTAAAAATAAATATTTTTTTACAAGCGTACCAAGCTGTATTTGTACTCTACTCTTTTTGGATTTTACCGTATCGACGTACTCGTATCATACCAATACCAGTACTCGTACCCGTGCCCGTGCTTCATCCTTCTGGCATTGCTCTCTCTAATTTGTAGGTCATTTGGGCTTCCTTTATTCAATACTAGTTGTGGGTTATGCATATACAAATATATGTAATTTAACAACAAAGAAAATGAATAGAAACCGTTTGTAAAATTTTGAATATATAAATCAGTTTATGCTAAGTTCTTCCTATTAGCAAGTTATCAAATTGTTAAGGGCATTTTTGTAAAAGACAAAAATGTGACAAAAGAACACACATTCTGTAACACCCTCAAAATTAACCCATTATATATCAATGACAAGCATTATTTAAAGAAGACAATTTATTAATTCATTCATCAGAGTATTACTAAATAAAGCATTACATGTAACATCGAATAAAATGCCCTACAGGCTTACATCTTTCCAAGCCAACACTTGGATACAAAAATATGAGTTCTAACTCAATACAAAAAAAAACCCTAGGCTTGAATGTTTACATTTACTAATAAATAAAGATAGTCTTCTTCAATCCAGAAGCCAAACCCTCCCAAGCTAAGTCCTTGGAGGTAGTTTATCACCTGAACCTGAAAATGATGTTCCCATAAAGGGTGAGCCACAGCCCAGTAGAAATATACTAAACCACATATAAGCAATGAATAAAGCAATAGCATTCAACAGATGGTTAACCAAGATAATCAATTACTTCCTTTCACAGTCTCATGACACTATTGTCTAAGATACGTTTCACTTTCCAATTTTATCAACATGGCCCAGAACCTGGCCAAACATATAACAGTGAATCACATATATAATATTCACATCCTTCCAATATCAACAAATAATTGAGACTCAAGCTCAAATCAAACACTTCATACTTCCAGATTGATTTGTTCTTCAAATGATTTATGTTTATGTCCTTTGGAGAGTTTCCTCAAAGTCTTGTTTAGAATATATGTGTGTTTTGTCTAAAAGCCAGTATGTTGACTTAGGTTTCTTGAAAGTTCTGAATCATCATATGTTTTGGTTCAATAATTATGTTGGATTTAATGATAATAATAATTTTATAATTATTTACTTGTCTGGTTAATTTGGCCACAGAGACTCTACAATTTTGTTGTTTGAGTTGTTAGGTAATCGGGGAAGCTCATAAGTGCACAACAATAACGGCCCAATCCAACATGAACAAACTCTAGAGTCTAGAGACGCCACATCAAGGTCAAACATACATTATTTGAAACTTATACATGCTTAAAAGCTTAAGCTTATAAGTGGAGAGCTCATCTAATGTATATTAAGACCTATCTTTTTTTACTCTTTATCCGATGTGGGACTCTACCTTCACACAAGCTCCAACAACGTTCACCTTATGTGTGAACCAAACATTGGGTGTCTTCTTAGTCCCCCTTGAATCTTGATCTATCATCTGCAAATTCGTTATTGATCATACGCACTCCACCTTAATCTTGATCTATAACTCTCCAACATCGAGTTCAACTTGGGCCACCCACACACACTCCATCGTGAGTCACCATATTCCATTGAAAGTCACCTTATCGCAGTCTAACTTCTACGTGCACTAGGAATTTTGCTTTGTCAAGAGTCACCATGGAATCGATGCTTTAAGAGAGTTCGCCCATAGATTGTTTACCATTAGCTTTGATACCAATTGTTAAGGAATCGGAGAGCCCATAAGGGTTGTTAGGGAATCAAAGAGCCCATAAGAGTACCAACCCAATTCAACAGGGAGAAACTCCAGAGTCTAGAGACGCCACATCAAGGCCCAATATATATTATTTGAAACTCATACTCACTTAAAAGTTTAAGCCTATAAGTGGAGGGCCCATTTAATGTATATTAAGACTCATCTTTTTTACTCTTTATCTGATGTGGGACTCTACCTTCACACTTGTTCCAACATGATTTACAAAAAAGTAAATAAAATATTTTTCAAGTAAACCATTTTTACTCACAAGGCTGAAAATAAATTGGTAAATTATTTATTTATTTATTTCTCATTTAAGTAGACAGTACTTGACATATTTAAAAGATCCAAAAATGAATGTTAGAGAGAGGGAGAGAGACAATGAAGCACTTGAAGGTTTCTTCATTCTCTTTGATTTGGCAAGTCACCAATGATTGTTTATCGACTTTTCGATTTGGCAAGAGAGTGAGAGAGATAATGAAGCACTTGGACGCAATTTTGGAGATGTTGCGCCTTAAGGCACATTAGCCTGTTGTGACCTTCTATAGGGGCCGATGCTGGGACTATTTTAATTATCTGAATCGTTTATATTATAGTGTTAATGTATATATGGTATGTATTCCTAGATATATTAGGTATTGATTTCCTAGATATATTTGTATTTCCATAGTTAGGTTTCTTATAGGATACTCTTTCTCATAGTTAGGTTTCTAGCAGGATACTCTTTCTCAGTCTATACATACAGGCCTTCTATTATATAGGATAAATTCATTGAATACGATACATATTATTTTATCTCTCTCTCTCTCTCTCTCTCTCTCTCTATTATTCTAACATGGTATCAGAGTTAGGTTAAGTACCTAGTAATTTTGCTTCACTAGTGTGCAGCAGCCTTGTCTTGATCGCCTGTGGGACCTTAATCTATTCCGTTGTCACATTTTCCTGTCAGTATCGCTTCATGGTGATCTCTTTATTTGTCCACTGGTTTATTCCTACCTCAAATATCTCCATCATATTTTTTTTTTACTCGTAATCCTTTTTTGTGTGTGTGTGTGTGTGTGTGTGTGTGTGCGCGCTTCTAGTCCACTCTGTCTTTCCCTCTACTTCAATCTCAAATAGGCTTCTATCTTCAAACCTATTTGAGTTTGTGGGGGAGGGGGGTATTATACCTATCTCATGGTGAACATGGTTATACACCATACAAACCACCTAAGCCACCTCCTCGGTGCACTCCCTAAGCCATCTCATTGGCGCACTCTCTAAGCCATCTCATTGGCGCATTACCTAAGCCGTCTCCTTAGCACACTTCCTAAGCTGCCTTTTTTTGGCGCACTCTCTAAGCCGTCTCCATGGTGCACCACCAAAGTCGCCCCTTGGCGCACTATCCAAGCCATCCCTGGCACACTCAATCATCTGTTGCCATCATCGTTCAGCACCATGTCATAAGTTATGTGTGTGCCACGCTTACTCGTTCAACATCCAATCTCTACAACGGTTCGGCATGACCCCGTAAATTGTTCCGGCATTGATTCCAATAAATTCCTACAATGGTCCTGCATGACCATAAATTGTCTCTCAGCATTAGTTCTGGCCTCTAATTTATCTCAAACACAGTCCGACATGACATAAACGGTTTCCCCATCATCAGTTCTGGCCTCTGATCTATCTCAAACGCCCTTGCGCTCTCCTACAGACTTTGCAATCTATTTGCCTTTTATTTTATTTAGTTTTATTTCATATTTTAGTTTCTTTCTCCAAACTCAAGATGTTTATACTCCTTGAGTTTAAAGGGAGGGGGGGTGTTAATGTATATATGGCATATATTCCTAGATATATTAGGTATTAATTTCCTAGATATATTTGTATCACCATAGTTAGGTTTCTTGTAAAATACTCTTTCTCATAGTTATGTTTCTAGTAGGATACTCTTTCTCAACCTATATATATATAGGCCTTCTATTATATATTCATTGAATACAATACATATTATTGTCTCTCTCTCTCTCCTATTCTAACAGATTCGTCGAGCAGATCATTTATTAAAAAATGAGGTTAATCAAACATTTGTAGCCACATAACAAAATCACATTAAAACAAAAACAAAAACAAATGGCAAAAATGATTTTGATAATAGACTCCCATGAAGGGCCACAATAGACTGTTGTGACTAAAGGCACAACAACATCCCCAAGTCTCTTGAACAGTGTTTCATCTATTTCAATCTGGTGAGTCACTGACGACTCAAGTCTTCTTCGTTTCATTGCATTTTATGTTGTTCTATGTCACTTCCTTTTATTTTGTTTTGTTTGAAGCAAATATCATGAGGTTTTTTAATACATTACAAGCAAAGTGAGCTTAAAAGACGGAAGCATTTGCGACAGCACACTTGCTGTCTCAAAAAGTGACTTTTTGCGACGGCACAATTTGCTGTCGCGAAAAAGGTGAGTTTTTGCGATGGCACAATTTGCTGTTGCGAAAAAATAGAGTATTTACAACAGGAGAAAATGCCGTCACAAAAAAATGAGAGTATTTGCAAGAACAGAGATTGCTGTCGCGAAAAAAATAGAGTTTTTTGCGAAAATACCAGCTCTAGTCACAAAAAAATAAATAAATAAATAAAAGTGATTTTTTCGTGACTATAACAGGTACCGTTGCAAAAAAATAAAAAAATAAAAAAAAGTTAAAAAAAAAATTTGTGGCTTTGAGACGGCTTCATATATATACAATCACAAAATGGTTTGAATAAATGCAATGGTATTTTTCTGTCGCAAAAAATTTTTTAAAAAAAAACGACGTCTTCTTACTCTTCTGATATAACATTTCTCTTTTCACCATTTTTTCATCTCCCTGTCTCTCTGTCTCTGTCTCTCTCTCTTGCTCTCTCTCTCTCTTCTCTCTCTCCCTCTTTCACTGTGTTCGCCTTACTCACTCTCTCCCTGCCCTCTTCTCTATTTACCAAGCTCCCTCTCGATTTATCAATCCACTACAAGAAAATGCACTTTTAGCGACCACTTTGTCTCTCTCTCTCTCTCGCCACTACTCCACTATCGTTGTCACTCCACCACTGCGATCAATACTACCACCACCACTATCAATACTACCACCACCAATCTTCCATCACCGCCATCACCACTCTACCACTGTCGCCACTAACTCTCTTCCACCACCACTACCATCGTGGCCACTTTACCACCACCACTACCATCGTGGCCACTTTACCACCACCACTACCATCGTGGCCACTTTACCACCACCACTACCATCGTGGCCACTTTACCACCACCACTACCATCGTGGCCACTTTACCACCACCACTACCATCGTGGCCACTTTACCACCACCACTACCATCGTGGCCACTTTACCACCACCACTACCATCGTGGCCACTTTACCACCACCACTACCATCGTGGCCACTTTACCACCACCACTACCATCGTGGCCACTTTACCACCACCACTACCATCGTGGCCACTTTACCACCACCACTACCATCGTGGCCACTTTACCACCACCACTACCATCGTGGCCACTTTACCACCACCACTACCATCGTGGCCACTTTACCACCACCACTACCATCGTGGCCACTTTACCACCACCACTACCATCGTGGCCACTTTACCACCACCACTACCATCGTGGCCACTTTACCACCACCACTACCATCGTGGCCACTTTACCACCACCACTACCATCGTGGCCACTTTACCACCACCACTACCATCGTGGCCACTTTACCACCACCACTACCATCGTGGCCACTTTACCACCACCACTACCATCGTGGCCACTTTACCACCACCACTACCATCGTGGCCACTTTACCACCACCACTACCATCGTGGCCACTTTACCACCACCACTACCATCGTGGCCACTTTACCACCACCACTACCATCGTGGCCACTTTACCACCACCACTACCATCGTGGCCACTTTACCACCACCACTACCATCGTGGCCACTTTACCACCACCACTACCATCGTGGCCACTTTACCACCACCACTACCATCGTGGCCACTTTACCACCACCACTACCATCGTGGCCACTTTACCACCACCACTACCATCGTGGCCACTTTACCACCACCACTACCATCGTGGCCACTTTACCACCACCACTATCAACTTTACACCACCACTGCTACTACTCGACCACTAACGCCGCCCCCTGATTGTCTTTGAATTTCAAGAAATGGTAAAAAAATTGTTTTTTTTTTCTTATTTTTTTTTTTCTTTCTTTTTTTAAGAATGTGGTAGAACAATTTGATAAAATTAAAATTTGGAGGATGAAAATATCATGAAGTGCATATCTTAAGAACCAAGGTAATCTTATAGTAATCTTATAATACACAAATTTCAAAATTATATGGGACTAAATTGCAATATTTTTTATATATTGGGGATCGGACTGACACAATTTAAATATTTCAGACTAATTTAAAACACTTTTATACATTGAAAATTAGATTGACATAATTTAAATATTGAGGACAAATTATATATCGGTAACTATTTTTCCTTCTATTATTTATTCTTCTCCATAAAATCCCTCTTAAAATTCATAATTCTAACAATTCCTCTTAAAATTCATAATTTTAACACCACCACAATGCCTGTCACACAAGAATTTGCGTAAACTGAAGTAAAACATTATTCTGCACACTTTTCATGTTTTGAACTTTTTCGAAAAAAAAATCATCTTAGGACAGTTTTTGTTCGTTTTCAGCTTCAGATTTTTCTATTGAATTCCGTCTAGATTTTTATATCAAGTTTTTCTCTTAACTTGTTCAGTTTCTGTTAAATTCATTCACGTTGTCTTATAGGAAATTTGATTCTGTACAACTTTCGTTCTTTGAGTTTTGATCAATTCGAATTATTTAAGTATGAAACGGTGTAATTTTATATATTTTTTTAATAAGTTACTTATGATTAAATTATACTAACTTTATTTGTTTTGCAGGATGGTGGGTCTTACTAACTTTTTATGCAGGGCTGACCCACCATATTTTTTTTTATTTCTATTTTGTCTATTTTATAATCAATTTATATTTCGCTGTGTACGGACAAGAAATTAAATGCCACTGTATCTCGAGAAACTACCCATTCGTCTCGGTACGGTTGGAACTACTTGTCATGTTCTGTACAAGAAATAATGTACTTTTTGTTTGTGTCTGGTGGACACGTGGGTGTCAATTCTTGTACTTATAGCAGTATACTTGTATATTGACCCGTTTTGTCTCTTGGCAACTCGGGTGCGTTCTGTTTGAGCGCAGCTGAGCTTCCTTTGCAGGATTAGTTGGGGCTACGGTGGTGACATGGATTTACGATAATGTTGGACTTGTCGTTTGGACTTCTTTTGTTTTATTGAGCTTAGGATTGCTATCAGTCTATGTATTTATTATTCTCTTTATTCCTTTAGTATTGAAATAATTTAGAATGGTTTGTAACTGTACATTATTTAAGTTATTTTGACTATGTATTGTTACTTTAATGTTGAGGTATTGGTTACTTATGGAATTATGGTGGATGTTTTGGTTGGCCTTTAGTATTTTGTTTCACCCCTAAGATTTGGATGATGGAATGTTATTGGGGTTTAGTCCTAATTTAATATTTAATTGTCCGAATTTTGGGGAGTGACAGTTTGGTATCAGAGCTCTAGGTTACCCTAGACTTGTGAGAGTTTAGGTGATCCTCGGATTGTGGAAACATGGGTTAGCTAGTTTAGTTTGGTGGTTGAGTTTATTCTAAGTATTTATGAACAAATTCTTTTTGTGTGTTTAACTTGAAGGTGATGGCTAGAAAGTATCTTTAATCTTTTTCAAGAACCCATTAGAGTACTTTTTGATCATATCTAGGCAGTTTGTAAAAAGAGAACACATTGTAACTACCTCCTTGTCTAGACCTATTCGTGTTGAGACCCCTTTAGGAGGGGCAGTTACTCTTTATGAGATGTGTAAAGATTTTAAGATTGACTTTGCGGGCAAAGTCTTGTATGCGGATCTGATTGTGTTAGGGTTTGAGGGGTTTGTAATTATCTTGGGTATGGATTGGCTGCAAAAACACTTTGTGACTCTAGATTGTGCTGGAAGGACTGTAAATATAGATATTCCTGGTATGTCACAGCTTACCCACACTTATAGTGATGGAGAAGAGTCAGCGATGACGAGTTTTCTGTGCTCAGTAGAAATTCCTAAGTAGGATATTAGTGAGGTAGATGTGGTGCGTGAGTTTGAGGATGTATTTCAGGAGATACCTAGACCTCCTCCTCGATGGGTAGTAAAATTTCGCATTGACCTAGTGCCAAGAACTGCACCAATTTCTAAGGTGGCATACAGAATGGCGCCTAAAGAGCTTGTGGAGATGAAGAAGCAGCTGGAAGAGATGCTTCAGAAAGGGTTCATTTGTTCAAATAACTCCCCGTGGAGAGCACCTGCGATCTTTGTCTCCAAGAAAGATGGCACTCTCTGTATGTGCATAGATTACAGAGAGCTGAACAAGGTGACTATCAAGAACAAGTATCCACTACCTAGAATTGATGATTTGTTTGATCAGTTGAAGGGTGCAGCCATTTTCTCTCAGTTTGATCTCAGAACAGGTTACCATCAGATAGGTGTGTCAGAGAAAAGTATACCGCTTACTGCTTTTCGGACCCGGTATGGGTTGTACGAATTTCCTGTAATGCCTTTTGGTTTGACCAATGCTCCTGCCTATTTCATGGACTTGATGAACAGAATTTTGCAACAATATCTAGATAAGTTTGTGATTATCTTCATAGATGATATCCTGGTGTATTCTAAGAATGAAGAAGAACACGGAGAACACTTGAAAGTTACGTTGCAGACTTTAAGGGAGCAGCAGTTATACGCTAAGTTCTGTAAGTATCACTTTTGGAAGAAAGAAGTTCGATTTTTGGGGCACGTTGTGTCCAATCAAGGGATAGCGGTAGATCCTGAGAAAGTTGTTGAAGTCAAAGAATGGAAGTAGCCCACGAACCCCACAGAGGTGAGAAGTTTTTTTAGGACTAGCCGGTTATTATAGAAGATTTATAGAGAAGTTTTCCACTATTGCAGCACCCATGACCAAGTTGACCCGCAAGAATGTGAAGTTTATATGGACAGATGATTGTGAGAAAGCTTTTCAGAAATTAAAGCAGCGGTTGACTACAACACCAGTGTTAACTATACCGATACAAGGGGAAAGTTAGTAGTGTTTACTGATGGGAGTGGAACTGGGTTGGGATGTGTATTGATGCAGCATTAGAAGGTTGTATCTTATGCTTCTCGACAGCTAAAACCTCATGAGAGACGATACCCTACTCATAGCCTAGAGTTGGCAGCGGTTGTTTTTGCGTTGAAAATGTGGCGACACTACTTGTTTGGGGAGCATTTTGAGGTGTACACATATCACAAGAGCCTCAATATCTCTTTTCTCAAAAAGAGTTGAGCATGAGGCAACAAAGGTGGGTTGAATTCGTTAGTAGTTATGATTTCAAGATCCTTTACCACCCAGGGAAAGGAAATGTAGTCGCTGATGCACTTAGTCGACAACATGAGATTATGGCTTCTTTGATGATTCAAGAATGAAAGTCCTTGGAGTTAATTTCGATGCATGCTGTTCAACCAATAGAGTGTGCGGAGAAAGCATACATTGGTAGTTTGACCGTGCAGTCGACGTTACTGCGTAAAGCTCGTCAGTTGCAAAATTTAGATGGGTTTCTCGTTAGCAAGCTCGATGACCTTGTAGTGGATTTGATCGATGATTGTCCTACTGATTGGTCTGTGGACTCAGATGGGGGATTGCGATTCAAGGGCAGGTTGTGTGTACCTAATATTGTTGAATTGAGGAAAGAGATTATGGATGATGCCCATAGGTCCTGGTATACCATTCACCCTGGTGGGACTAAGATGTATCATGACCTGAAGATGACATTTTGGTAGGAATGTATGAAGAAAGACGTAGGAGAGTATGTTTCTCGATGTTATGTGTGCCAACAAGTTAAGGAAGAACACCAACGACCGTTTGGACTTTTACAGCCTCTTGAGATTCCTACTTGGAAATGGGAGTACATCTTTATGGACTTCGTGGATAGATTGCTGCGGTCTAAACGAGGCAACGAATCTATTTGGGTGATAGTGGATCGACTCACCAAGTCTGCTTATTTTATTCTTATTAGTGTTCACCGAACTGTGGATAAACTAGCTAGGCTGTATATTCGGGAGGTGGTGCGACTTCATAGCGCACCAGTTTCTATAGTTTCGGATCGTGATCCGTTATTTGTGGCAGAGTTTTGGAAGAGTTTTCAGCATGCTTTGGGTGCTAGGTTAGACTTGAGCACGGCTTATCATCCCCAGATAGATAGGCAAACTGAGCGAGTAAATCAGATCTTGGAGGATATGTTGAGAGCTTGTGTCCTCGATCTTGGTGGTAGTTGGGAAGAACACTTGCCATTGGTGGAGTTTGCTTATAATAATAGCTATCACTCCAGTATCGGGATGGCACCTTTTGAGGCTTTGTATGGGAGGCCATATCGATCACCTGCTTG
The DNA here is from genome assembly GCF_004153795.1 of Camellia sinensis. Classification (NCBI taxonomy): domain Eukaryota; kingdom Viridiplantae; phylum Streptophyta; class Magnoliopsida; order Ericales; family Theaceae; genus Camellia; species Camellia sinensis. Next base: position 208,006 of record NW_021026159.1, read on the forward strand.
TTGGATAGAGGTAGGAGATGCGCCGTTGTTAGGGCCAGAGTTGGTGAGAAAGACTACGGAGAAGTAAATATTATTCGGGAAGATATTAAGACTGCACAGAGCCGTCAGAAGAGTTACACTGATAGAAAACGTAAGTGGGTGAGTTGAAGGTTGGAGATTTTGTGTTTTTGAAGGTCTTACCGATGAAGGGTATCATGCGGTTCGAAAAGAAGGAAAAGTTAGCACCTAGATTTGTGGGACCATATGAGATCACTGAGAGGATTGGTAATGTGGCTTACAAATTAGCTCTACCACTTGCTTTAGCTTTGATTCACAATGTGTTCCGTGTATCTTTATTGCGGAAGTGTGTGCAAGACCCTTCCTAAGTAGTATCACCAGAAGTGTTGGAGAGTAGTGATGATCTAACGTATGTGGTGCGACCGGTTACTATTCTAGATCGGGATGTAAAGCAGTTGCGGCGCAAGAAAGTGAACTTGGTGAAAGTGCAATGGAGTGAAGATGAGAACGATATTACCTGGGAGTCAGAAGAGAAAGTTCGGCATATGCATCCGAAACTTGTTTGTTTAGTACTCTTTTCTATCGAATCTCGGAATGAGATTCTTTTGAGGTGTGTATATTGTAGCGACCCTAATTTTCTTTAGTCATTATTTATTATTATTATGGTTATTATTATCTTATTTTATTTTTGACTTTATTAATTGTGTGGTTACATGAGATTTAATGTGATATTTAATGGATTTAATAATGTAATTATTAATTGGGTGGTTACATAAGGTTTAATGTGATATCTAAGACATTTAATGTTGTAATTAATAAAGTTACTGCATATTATAGTTCATTAAGCTATTATATATTGAGCTTTAGGTTTATAGTATAATATTATTAGGTTATACTAGCTCTTAGGTTATTATATATATAATAACATAGAAGTATTCAACTAGGTTTAGGAGATCAAAAGGAAAAGAGAGAGACCAAGTTGTGAGAGAGAGAGAGACCAAGTTATGGATGTTTTGGTTGGCCTTTAGTTTTTTGTTTCACCCGTAAGATTTGGATAATGGAATGTTATTAGGGTTTAGTCCTAATTTAATATTTAGTTGTCTGAATTTTGGGGCGTGATATTATTCTAGCTAATTAATTATTACACAACCAAATTGAAACAAATACACATTCTAAGCTAACAAAAGTACTGAAATGGCCTCGTGGCGAGGGATGCATGCGTGCTCGAATTGCCTCGCTCGGAAATCCATTGCGATGCCCCGATTTGCCTCTGTTTGCAACTGGTCCCAGAACACTACACAAAGCTTCAGAAGGCTGAAACTCCACCATGGGAACCTGTAGGGATACTGGCGACCAGTTGTTGGCATTGGAGACCACCTGCCGACCACTTTTAATGTTGAAAACCAGAAAAAGTGGTCGGCCAGCCACTTTATCTGGTTGGTCAACCAGTTTTTGCTGCTGGTTTCTGGTTTGCTGCAACAGAGAGCAAGAAAGGGGCATGGCAAAGTATTTGCAACACATGTTTGCACAACCACCCTCCCTATCACTATGTAAGCTCAAGGGAGTATGGTTCTTGACCCTCGGGTCACCAATCACGCATCTTGATGCATGATGGCTGAGGAGCCAAATTGCACAACTCAATACGAAATGAATGCACACACGAACACATAAAGCCTAAAACTCCATCATGTATAGTCAAGAGTGTTGGCGACCGAGAATTGAGGCATGTTTCATCACTTTGAGTAAGAAACGTCCCCCGTTTCCCGTGTTTGGACTAACTCCTATTCCAAACACAATGCAACAAATAATATGGCATGGCATACACAATGCGGCTCAAGCATGCAAACATTCAATGCAATGAAACAAGCATATGAACACGATGCAAGGGACAAGCAGGAAAACATGCAACTAACATACTAGCATACACAATGCTATGAACTACATGGCATACACAATGCTCATGACAACTAGTGTACGCAATGCACATGGTAACTAGCATACGCTAGGCAATGGACATGGCATGCACAAATGCAATAATCAATCATGCAACAACATGGCATTCTCAATGCTATGAACCACATGGCATACTTAAAGCACAATGGACTTAAACCAAAATGGATAGGCCTCAGCCATGTCCAAATCAGTGGCCATAATGCTAAAATGAAGGCATCTAAAACACATAAAAACATGCATGCCAATTGGCTCACCAATTGAGGCACTAAGGTGCAACTCTCAAGAGCACTAAAAGAGTGAAAAGCATGGAAGTGTACCAACACTAAATACACTGAAATGAGGTAAGAAATGATGCCAAATCATTCAATCAACACAAGTATAGCATGGTAGGGTCCTTAAAGCATGAAGCTATCAAAGAGGACTACAAATGAGGCATGCAATTCATGGCAAAACTGCATGAACTAAGCATGGATAGAGTTTAAGTATGTCAAAATAAGGACCTAAACATGCTGAGATGGGGCTCAAATACCTAGGCAAGATGGCATGCATACTAGGCCAAAAACAAGGCAACAATGCATAACACTCAAAGGCATTCAAAGCATGAATGAAGTGGGAACATGGTAATGCTATAAGCTCTGAAATGAAGTATTAAATGATGCCAAATCATCTAAATAGTTCAAGGATAGCATGCAATGGTGCTCAAAGCTTGAGACAAGCAAGAGCATTTATACTACAAGTATACAAAACATGAAGCATGTGACCAAGGTAACCCAAAACAGTCCTAGTACATGTTGAAATAAGTCTAAAACATGCATGGAAGTAGGCCAAAATATGCTAGCATGAAGGGCATGAAGCATGGTGAATGCAAGGCAAATAAGGTGGATTTTACTACACCTATTAAGACCAAGCATGTGATGACTTAACCAATAAAAATCAAAGTTATATCATGGCATAATAACCCCAAATAACCACTAAAATGATGGCTCGCAAGCTATGGCATGAAGGCATACACAATGATTCATGTTAAGGCATAAAGGGGCAAACCCTCCAACGCATTGAATGTGTGACAAATGTGAATGTATGGCCATGAAACATGGATTGAAATCACATAACAAGTGATGCCAAATCACTGAAATAGGCCAAGCAATGCATGCTAGTGGACTCAATACATAAGGCTAACAAGCTAGATTGAACCAAGGCTATACAAAGCAAGTCATGCATGACCAAAACAATCAAAATTGGACCTTAGAAATGATAAAACATGAACAAAATCTTCTTTAAGCTAAGCCAAAAGCATACTAAAATGACATGTCAAAGCATGATGCATGTTAGGTTATTTCAAGGGGTTGCACTACAAGAGCATGAGGCATGCAAGGGCCAACCAAACCAGCCAAAAATAGAGTCATGACATGTCGGATGATGGCCAAAAATCTACTGAAATGGAGCCAATACATGCTAGAAAGACATGCTACTTTGATAAGCCACAAATGGGAATACACTACACATACAAGAAGCAAACACAAGGTGGCCAAACCAGCCATAGACAGAGCTAAGGCAGGCCCTAAAAGTCATGAAAAAGTGCCTAAACCAAGCCTTGAAAGTATGAAGATGCATGCTCATTTGATAGGCCAAAAATGCAAGCAAACAAAACAAGAAGAGAGAGGATCACCCCCCTCTGATTTGAGACCTCAAAACCACATGCCTACGACTGAAAATCCACTGGATTTCAGTGGCTAGAAGGCCAAGCAAGGACTAGCTCAAAGGCCCTAAACCATGGCACAAAACAAGGCCAAACAAAGCATGCAAGAGGGTAGAAGACCCTCAACACCCAAGTGGCCTTAAACAAACATCAAAAACACTTAAATATAAAACTTTTTCCAGTTGAAAGAAAGGCCTGAATAAGCATGCAAATGAGACCAAGAGAGCAATCAAAATAAAGCTTAAAAGGGAGAAAAGAGGTTACCCTTGAAGTACTGCAAAACCAGCAGATTTCTTAGCCAAAAATTAGCTTTTTAACCTCCAAAAAAGTCCTCCAAGAACCTCATTTCAATGATGGGGGTGTATGGTTAGGGGTTGTGGTGCAAAAGTGAAGAACAACACTCTTTTTAGGCACCAAATATAGAGATATAGAGAGAGATCTGTGCTTATGCCTTAGAAAAATTTCAGAACCTCTCCCATGGAGAGGGGGAGCCTCTCTTATAGAAAAAAAAAGGTTCAAGCTTCTTGGAGAAGCTAAAACTTGGTTGTATGGAGGATACAGTCTGTGCCCACTAGCTGGCACAGCTGGCATCCACACAGTTTGCCAAAATAGGGGGAGAGGTGCCGACCACTTAAAGTGGTCGGCCTGCTACTTGCAGTGGTCGGCCGACCACTTCAAGTGGTCTCCCAGAAAAAAAAGTGGTCGATAGGGGGGAAATGGTGGTCTCCACACTGAAAGCAAGCCAATAGTGGGGAGGAGACCAGAAAAGGTGGCCTAAAGACCAAGAAAAACCAGTTTCCCAACCAGAAAATCGGCTGGCGGGAAGGAAAGTGGTATCCAAGGGAAAAAACTGGTCTCCCACCCTCGTACCACCTTCCAAGCAAGGAAAACAAGGTTTGTACCAAAAACAAACCAACACGGATACAAAACGAGAGTTCGGGAGGCAAAACACGCAGTCGGGAGCCTCGAAACCCAGCTGTTGAGCACCGAAAGTGGTATACGACCCCAAAAGTGGTCTCCCAGACCACAATGTCCTTCTAGATAGAGGAAACAAGGTGTGGTTCAAAAACCATACCAAACGGAGAATGTTAAGTGGTCCCGAGACAAGGCGCACGACCGAGGACTCCAAAAATCGGAAACTAGTCTCCAAAAGGGAAAAGTGGTCTACGACCACAAAGAGATGGTCTACAAGACCTCTCCCTCCCTCCGGGAAGAGAAACAAAGTTTAGTCCTCAGATCGAGCCGAAGCACAAAAGAGTTTAGAGGCCCGAAGGCAAGGCTCTCTGCTAAAACTCCGAAACCTCTAAACGAGCACAGCATGTACCATCACCGAGCGCTCAATCGATGACGTCTGAGTCTTAAGGTCGGTCAAAAACACGAGGCAATAGTCCAAAGATGTCAAGTCCCCATTAGGCGAACGGCCAATGACTAGTTATAGAGCTTAACTCTTCAGCAGGTAGATGGGTTAAGGGAGAAAACTTCTGGCACTCTTCACATTTTTTCACTTAACATTCGGCATCAGCTCTCATTGTCGACCAATAATACCCCTATGTCACAGCTCGATGGGCCAAAGTGCGCCCGCCAGAATGGGTACCACAGCTACCTTCATGTATTTTAGTCAGGAGTTCCTCGACTTTATCCGGATGAACGCATTCTAGGTATGGGCCAGAAAGGGATTTTTTGTAAATCTTTCCTTGCAGATCCAAGTAGTATCGCAGGATTTGTTTCGCAGCTTGTGTGCTTCTTTCCTATCTGACGGGAGCTGTTCGGAAGATAGGAATGCAACAATGGAGTCCATCCAACTCGGACCTGACTCTATGACATTGATCTGAACTTCTTCTGAAGGGCAATGCTCGGCTTAGGGATGAAACCCACTTCAATTGTCCGTTTAATCTCTGAGTTAATGGCGCAGGCTAGGCAAGCCAGGGCATCTGCATGTGTGTTCTGATCACGGGTGTAGACACCCCATTTTTGACCGACATTAAGACTCAGACATCATCGATTGAGCGCTCAGTGATGGTGCGTGTTGTGCTCGTTTAGAGGTTTCAGAGTTTTGGCTAAGAGCCTTGCCTCCGGGCCTCTGAACTCTTTATGCTTTGACTCAGTTTACGGACCAAGTCTTGTTTTTCCTTCCCGGAGGGAGGGAGTGGTCTTGTAGACCATCTCTCTGTGGTTGTAGACTACTTTTCGTGGTCATAGGCCACTTTTCCCATTTGGAGACTAGTTTTCAATTTTTGGAGCCTTTGGTCGCGCGCCTTGTCTCGGGATCGCTTACCATTCTCCGTTTGGTGTGGTTTTTGAACCACACCTTGTTGCCTCTGCCTAGAGGAACACTGTGGCCTGGGAGACCACTTTTGTGGTCCCATACCACTTTTGATGCTCGTCGGCTAGTTTTCGGGGCTTTTGGCCGCGTGTTTCGCCTCTCGATTTCTCGTCTTACATCCGCTTTGGTTTGTTTTTGGTACAAACCTTTCTTTCCTTGTTTGGAAGGTGGTATAAGGGTGGGAGACCAGTATTTCTCCTGGCCGACCACTTTTCCTTTTTCCAGCTAGTTTTCTTGTTAGATAACTGGCTTTCTTAGTCTTTGAACCATCTTTTATGGTCGACCACCACACCACCACCTTGCATTTAGTGTGTTGACCTCTCCCAGCTATGGCCAACCAGTTTCTACTCTGGTTGACCACCTAAAGTGGTCGGCTGACCACTTTTACTAGCAGGCCGACCACTTCAAGTGGTCGGCTGCTTTTTGGCACCTTTTTGGAGATATTTTGGGACAGCTGGCACAGCTGGAGAGCATTTGAGCTATCCTCCATACACGTGTGTATGGAGGGATGGCATTCAAGCTTAGCTTCTTCAAGAAGCTTTGGCTTTCCTCTTCTATAAGAGGGAGGCTCCTCCTCCCTTCTCCAAGTTCAGAAAAAGCTGAGGGAAGAGAGTTACATATAGCTTTGTCTCTATATCACTCTTGTTCTTCATTTTTGTGTTCAAAAGTGTAGATTTGTCTTACTTTAACACACAAACACACACTCAAACACCATCATTTTGCTACTGATGTGCTTAAGGGCTGATTTTGGTGTTCTTGGGTTGCCTTGAGCTTGAAAAACCTGCTGGAGTTGCAATTATAAAGAGGATCTTCAATGGTGAGCTTTTGACCTTTAAATCCCCCTTTCTTGCTTAAGCTTTTAGCCTATCTTTCATGCTGTTTTAAGCTTAGCTCATAACTGATAAAAGTTCTATTTTTGCATGCTTAAAAAGTTTGTTTAAGATCACTTTTGTGTTTGGGGTTGTTTACCCCCTCTTAGGCCTTGTTTGGCCTTGTTTTTGAGCCTTTTTTGTGAGCTTCAGGACTACCTTGTATTGGCCTTTGCACCATTGAAATCCAGAGGGATTTCAGTGGTGGGGATGGTGTTTTAAGGTCCAAAGAAGGAGAGGGCCATCCCCTCTCCTTGCATCTTCAATACATGCCTTAATATGCCTCATGTTTGAGCATCTTTACTAAGTGTATGTAGACCATATCTTAGCTTGTATTTGTGGTTATTTTGCTGTGGTATACCACTATTTTTGCTTGTCTTGGTCACTCCATGCATGGTTAATGCACTTGTAGTGTAAATCACACAATATAGTCTTGTATGCCTCATGTTTGAGTATGTGTTTCTAGCTTGTTTTGGGGCCATCTCAGTAAGTTTTTGGTGTTATTTTAACATGTCTTAGATCTGTTTTGGGTTGGTTTGGTTGGCTCTTGCATGGTTAATACACTCGTAGTGTAAATCACACACACTAGCTTTGTATGCTTCATGAAGTAGCATGTATTTCTAGCCTATTTTCTTTCTATTTCAGCATGTTTTTGGTGATGTTTTGCCATGTCATGACTCTGTTTTGGTTTGTTTTGGTTAGCCTTTGCATGCTCCTTGCACTTGTAGTGCATTTCCATGAAATAGCCTATCATGCTTCATGCTTTGACATGTCTTTTTAGCATGCTTTTGGCTTGACTTAAAGAAGATTTTGTTCATGTGTTACCATGTTTAAGGTCTGATTTTGGTTGTCTTGGTTATGCATGACTTGCTTTGTATAACTATAGTTCAATCTAGCTTGCTAGCTTTGTACACCAAGCCCACTAGCATGCTCTACTTGGCTTATTTGAATGATTTGGCATCACCTGTTATGTGATTTCAGCCCATGTTTCATGGCCATACATTCCCATTTGTCACACATTCAATGCGTTGGAAGGTTTCCTCATTTATGCCTTAACATGAATCATTGCGTATGCCTTCATGCCATAGCTTGCGGGCTCTCATTTCAGTGTTTATTTGGGGTTATTTTGCCATGATATAACTCTGATTTTTATTGCTTAAGTCATTCCATGCTTGGTCTTAATAGGTGTAGTGTAATCCGCCTTATTTGCCTTGTATGAATCATGCCTTATGCCCTTCATGCTAGCATGTTTTGGCCTACTTCCATGCATGTTTTAGACTCATTCTAACATGTACTAGGATTGTTTTGGGTTGCCTTAGTCACATGCTTCATGTTTTATATACTTGTAATACAAATGCTCTTGCTTGCCTTAAGCTTTGAGCACCGTTGCATGCTTCATTTGTGTTGTGTACATGATTTGGCATCACTTAACATGAGATTTCAGAGCTTATAGCATGCTTATGTTCCCACTTCATTCATGCTTTGAATGTCTTTAAGTGTTGTGCATTGTTGCCTTGTTATGGCCTTAGCTTGCATGCCTAGGCCTTTGGGCCCTCATCTCAGCATGTTTAGGTCCTTGTTTTGGCCTACTTGAGCTCTGTCCATGCTTAGTTCATGCATTTGTGCCATGTATTGCATGCCTCCTTTGTGTTGCTCTTTGCTAGCTATCATGCCTTAGGACCCTAGCATGCTTTACTTATGTTGTTTGAATGATTTGCCATCATTTCTTGCTTCATTTCAGTGCACTTAGTGTTGTTACACTTCCACTTTTGTCACTCATCGAGCACTCTTGAGAGTTGTGCTCTTTGGCCTTTTTAATGGCCAATGCATTGTGCATGCATGCCTTGCTTTTTGTGCCTTCATTTCATCCCCAATGGCCACTGATTTGGGCATGACTGAGGTCTACCCCTGTTGGTTTAAGTCCATTGATTATGCCGTGTATATTGCATTGAGTATGCCATATTATTTCATTGCATTGAGTATGCCATGTTGCCCCATTGCATTGTGTATGCTAAGTTGCTTCTTTGCATTGAGTTTGCATGTTCCTAACATTGGTAATTTGTCCTTGTAGCATTGCATTGTGCATGCATGCATTAGCATTGTTCGCATGCCATTAGCTTTGTTAAGTTAATCATGTCACATTCCATTGAGTATGCCATGTAGTTTATTCGCATTGTGTATGCCGTGCTTGCTTGCATTGTGTTTGGAATAGGTGTTAGTCCAAACACAGGAAATGAGGGGCGTTTCCTACTTACTTAAAGTGATGAAATGTACCATAATCTCGGTCGCCGACACTCTTGACCATACATGATAGAGTTCTAGGCCTTATGTGTTTACTTGTGCATTCATTTTCATATTGAATTGTGCAACTTTGCCTCTCGGCCATCATGCACGAAAACGCACGATTGGTGGCCCGAGGGCCGAGAACCACACCCCCTTGAGTTCATAACATGATAGAGAGGGGTGGTTGTGCACACATATCTCGCAAATACATTGCCATGCCCTTTCTTGCTCTCTGTTGTAGCAAATTGCAGTTTAGCAGCAACAACTGGTCGGCCAGCCAGAAAAAGTAGCTGGCCGACCACTTTTCTTGGTTTTCAATAACAAAAAGTGGTCAGCAGGTGTTTCTAGGGACCAAAAGTGGTCGGCCACCCTCCCACTGGATTCCCAAGGTGGATTTTCATTTTTCTGGAGCTTGGTGCAAGTTTCTGAAAACAAGTGAAAACAGAGGCAAATCGGGGCATCACATTGGATTTCCGAACGAGGCGACCGAGCATGCATGCATTCCTCTACCTCTGAGAACCTCCTACTTTCATTGCTTTCCTTAGCTGCCATGCTTAGATAGCTAGCTTTTGCTTTGGTTTGTACCCTTTAATTAGTTAATGCGTTAGCTATTCAATTCGTTTTGTAATAATTAGTTAACTAGGATTAATTAATTAATTTGTTGTGTAATAATTAGTTTAATTAGCTTAGATTAGCTAGTTAGCTCCTTATTCGGTCCCTCCTTCGAGAGGGCGCATTGTTGTAATAAGCGTGCGTGTGTGTGATGCATGTCTTCCAATCCTAATTTCTTTCTCCCTTTTACTTAACCACTTATGAGGGTTAGTTTTAGGGCATATTTCATTTAGCATACCTTATGTTCGCATGCGTGCATCCATTCATCTGTATTGCATGCACTGGACTCGGCGCATCATACTAACTGCATTGTACTTTCAATACATTACTTGAATACATGTACCAAGTTGCATCACACATGACATTCTTAGGATAGCCGAGCCTATCTTAATTGCATTTTTGCATATGTTGCATTAGCCATTTTAACATGAACTAGGATCATACATTGATTTGTAACTAGTTCCTCGTTTTGGCTCGGAGTACACTATGAGTGTTTACGCTTTAGCATACTGAATTTGTGTTAATGTTGCCATGAAAGTATGTTTTCCATGAGGCTATTTGCTTACGTGATTAGCTGCCTGAATGCCTGTGGGTGAAGGTTGGATTACTTGAATTAGGACAATTCATTGAAATCTGCATTTTAGCCTACTTACGAGTTGCAAACTTCAAACCATATTCCAAACAAACGGATATACGATGCTTTGTTCCAAATTAGGCGATCTAGTCTATACTTATGTGTTGTGCGCATTACATAGTAATTCTAGCTAATTAACCGGAATAAGAGCACATGTATTTTCAAAAACAAGATATTATGCTTAGTACAGGCCGATCTTTGATCGGGCGAGCGGGGGTGCTCATTAAATGACCTTCCCTAATCGTACCCAAGTTCTCGAGCTGAGGCAACTTTGGTGATGACGGACATGTGGCCTTAGGCACAAGTCAGGGTTTCCTAAATTCCTCCAAAATAAAATATTTAGGTGGCGACTCTGTATCTGGCAAAGTAGTCTATGTTTGGCACTTCTTTACAAAAATCAGTTTTCCAAAACGATTTGTCGGATTTGGACTCTTTGGTGATTTATCAATCTCATATCGCACATTGTGAGATCAGATTAAGAACCGTGACATTTGAGTCCGAACTGTAGCAATGAAGCCCAAGGGCACGCCTACAACGAGTTATTTGGTTCAATTCATGATGATCAAATTTTGCCAGTAAAGAATTTGTCGTTTTCATGTAAGTGGCCATATGGTCGTTTTTGGCCGCGTACTCCCCCTTTAGTTGATTGATCACAAGTTTTGAATCATAAAATATAAGCAAACGCTGAGCACCTAGGAGATGTGCATTCCGCAAGCCGGTTAGCAGGGCTTCGTATTCGGCCTCATTGTTCAATGCTTCGAAGCCGAGTTTGATAGCCTGCTCAATTATTGCTCCGTCGGGAGCCATGATCACTACTCTAGCTCCACTGCCGTGTTGGTTGGACGATCCATCACAGTACAACTACCAAATGTCCCTAACATAAATTCTCCAGTTCGGCTTGGTTGAATTTGATCAGACTTCAAGTCGACAAGACCCCCAGTGAATTCGGCCACAAAGTCGGCAAGCACTTGCCCCTTGATTGAGGTTCTAGGCAGGAACTGTATATCGTACTGGCCGAGTTCAAGAGCCCACTTTGAAATGCACCCTGATGCTTTTGCACTGTGAAGTACTCCCGGAGGGGGTAGTCCATTAGTACCCCGATGGTATGCCCCTGAAAGTAATGCATCAGTTTTCTTACTGCCATGATGAGAGCTAGGATGAGTTTTTCCAACGGAAGGTAACGTGTTTCGGCGTCAACCATTACCTTGCTCACATAATACACTGGTCGTTGCTCCCCAAGCTCTTCCTTTAACAGTACAGCACTGACAGCCCGGTCGGAGACTGCTAGATATAAAATGAGCGGGTCACCTGCCGAAGGTGTTGTCAAGAGTGGAACTGATCGGAGGTAGGTCTTCATACTGTTGAAAGCAGCTTCGCACTCAGAGGTCCATTCAAAAGCCTTACCCTGCCGTAGTGTATGAAAGAATTGTCGGCAGAGATCTGTGGAACGACTGATGAACTTGTTGAGTGCGATGGCCATCCCCATCAACTTTTGAACCTCATTCACTGATCGAGGGGAGCTGAGTTCCAAGATTGATGTGATTTGCCTCGGGCTGGCTTCGATTCCTCAGTGGTTGACAATATAGCCAAGGAATTTGCCGGATCTGATCCCAAATGCACACTTGGAAGCGTTCAATTTCATTTTGTACTTTCATAAAATGCCGAATGTCTCCTCCAAATCGGTTAGATGAGTTTGCTCTTCTTTGGACTTAGCCACCATATCGTCAATGTACACTTCCATAGTACGGTTGAGTTTCTCCTTGAACGTGGCGGTGACTAGTCTTTGGTAAGTTGCCCCTGCATTCTTCAGCCCAAAGGGCATAACCTTATAGCAATAAGTTCCTCTTGGGGTGAGAAATGCAGTTTTGTCTTGGTCCTCCGGATGCATGGCAATTTGATGGTAGCCTCTGTAGGCATTGAGGAAGCTCATACATTGATAACACACCGTGGCATTTACAAGTTGGTCTATTCTGGGGAGAGGAAAACAATCCTTGGGACAAGCTTTATTTAAGTCAGTGAAATCCACACAAACATGCCAAGTCCCATTTTTCTTCTTGACAACCACAGTGTTCGATAGCCATGTAGGGTAGGTAACTTCCCGAATTGCCTTGGCATCAAGCAACCGGTCAACTTCCTCAACAACGGCAGCAGTGTGTTCTGCGACTGACCTGCATTTAGGGTCAACGTTTAAATGGTGCTGCGAAATAGACGGATCCACACCCAGTATCTCATATGGTGTCCACGCAAATACATCAAGGTTGTCGAGCAAGAAGGAAACTAGCTGCTGCCTATCGGCTTCATTTAGGGAGGTGTCGACCATGAAGAACCTGTCTGTATTCCCGTCAATTTTAACTCGATCCAGGACTTCCGTGGCCTTTTCACTTGGGAGCTGCCCAACATCGTTGAGGCTTTCTCGATCCGGTACCTCAATAGAATTCACTTCCAGCTCTTTTGGTGTCATTGCAGCAAGGAGATAATATGTTTTTGCCGATTTCTAGGAACTACGGATTTGCTCAATGCCGCATTCTATCGGGAAGCGGAGCAGTTGATGATAGCTGCTTGGCATGGCCTGCATGGTATATAACCAAGTTTGCCCCATGATGAGATTATACGGGGAAGACAGCTTGACGACCAAGAATTCCACATCCACTGTTCGGGAGCTCGCTCGAACTGATAGTGTGATTTTTCCCAACGGGTACTCTGGATTAGCGTGGAAGCCGAAGGATAAGGAGCCAGAGACAGGTCTAACTTGGCGAACCCGAGTTTGATGAAGGTCTTGTAATACATAACCTCCGAAGTACTCCGCTGGTCTATGAGAACGCGTTCAATGGTGAATCGGTCTACACGTAGTTCGATGACCAATGGATCAATGTGGGGAGTGTTACGTCGATCAAATCAGAATCGTCGAAGGTAATATTCGAAGCTTCATAGGGCTGTTTTGCTAGTGTGATTTACTTTTGGGGGCCTGGATACAACTGAATTGCATGCACGGTTGGGGCTGTTGGCAGGCTATATATCATATGGATGACGCCGAACGAAGGTGAATCCTGTCGTAGGGCACTGTTTTGGTTGAGTTGTTCTTTCGGACATGTTGCTGGAGCCAACCGTCTTGTACCAACTCCTCAAGGTGGTCTTTCAAAGCATAGCAACTGTCGGTATCATGACCGTGATCTTTGTGATATTCGCACCGCCTATCCCATATCCTCGTGTCGGGAGGTCCCACCATTTTTTATGGCCATTTGAAGAACGGAAGATGTTGAACCTTAGCCATAACCACACTGTTCGGCTCCGATAACTCCGTGTATTTCTTGTCGGTGCGCCTCGCGCACCTGCTATCCACTGAAGTTGCTCATTAGCTCGGTGTAGACACTGGTCGTTTGATCGGCGTGAATCCCGTCTTCTATCTCGCTTAGCCCAATTCTGTGATTCAGGGCTCCGTGGTGGTACAGTATTTATCGGCTGTATGACTTCAGGCGGGGCCGACTTAGTGGCTTTATGCCCGTCTTTGACCTGGCGGGCATCGTCTTCTACTTTGCAATATTCCTCAACTTTTTTCATCAACGCCCAAACCCTTTTTGGGGGACATCTGGTCAAAGAGCTATGGAGGGCACTGTCTGGATGTAACCCCATCTTGAAGGCGGTAATCGCCATGGAGTCATTGCAGGCATCATCTACCAGATTAAAACATTCCCAACACCGCGCCGAATACGCACAAAAGGTTTCCCCCGGTTGAATCTACATTGCCCACAGAGAATCGACTTCCTTCGGCTGGACCTCATTAGTGATGAACCTTGCCCTGAAGGATATTTAGAGTTGGTGGAAGCTCTTGTTCGAAGCTGGCTCCAATTTATAATACCACCTGACAGCCAGTGGTCCCAAACTGCTTGAAAATATTCGATACATGAGGGCCTCGTCGTTTACATGGAGCATCATGGCTTGCTTGTAATGACGGATGTGATCGATGGGGTCTAATTTACCATCATACAAGGTGAATGACGGTGCTTTGAACTTTTTGGGTAGCATTGCCCTTGCAATCCGTCGTACAAAGGGGTCATGCTGATCCTCTTTATCTGAATCATTTCTTCTTCACTTCTTCCGTGTACGCGGACTTCCCTAAGAAGAACTGGAGATGTCAACTCATCCCTTCTTTGTAGATTCTGGGGCTGATGAGTCAGAGCCACTGCCACTATCATGTCTCCGAATTCGAGATCGTCAACCATCCCTTCTCAGAGGTCGTCCTAGGTCTTGGTGCGCGGCTTGTTGGGATTTTTCCACTTCCAAGGCCAAATCTTATCGAAGGCGCTCATTCTCATCCATTATGTTTTCCAACCTTTGTTCGTTTTGCTTCGCTTGCTCCATAATTGCTTGCATTGTCTCATGAGCTGATGTCGAGGGTGAATCGAAGTTCAGGACCCTTCTTGCGATAATATTCTCTGGCCCAAGCATGTTGCTTGGAGTGGTTTTTTCTTGTGGCGTAGGGTCGCCAGCGACTACCGGAGGATCTTTCGTCACGCCCGCCATAGATGTGCTTGAGTATTCCCACAGACGGCGCCAATTGTGGGGGATCGGTTCTGGAAATACTCTTTTGATCCAATGGGGCACTCGAGATCCTCAGCTAGTAACCTGAAAAAGAATGAACACTCCGGTCGGGGGTGCCAGAATTAGCACTCCGACAGATAAGTCAATATATACTCTCTCGATTGCTTGTATCTTAAGTTAAGCATACTAGTTCTCACATACCTCTCGTTGGTTATTGTTCTTCTATTTATATATGCTCCCAGTCCTTAGGATGGGGCCCATTACTAATCCATCGTGTGATTGCTCACTCGGCCCTTCTTTCGTCGTATTCCATCTTCTAATCGGCCCCTTGTTCAGCTGGCTTTGTGGCTGACTAATCTATTCGGTATCCAAAACGTACAAGATGGGGCTGTATAACATATACAGATTATCTAAATGTATATTCAGCCTATCTGTGTCCACTTTTATCTGGCTCCCACAGAGACGAAGAGGAAGACTCAAGATGCTCCAAATCTAAGGATTTTCGGATCAAAAGATAGCCCGCGAGATACTCTAGGTTTTTAACAAAAGGAGTAGAGTAGAAACCCTCTAGATCAAGTGTATTTGTAGAGAGAAGGAATGTGCAGAGAGAGAGAAAGTCGGACCTAGGGTTTGGAGTAAAAAAGAGATGAAAAAGTGATGAAGAGAATTGTTGCTGCAATCTGATATATGCGAGGCTCGCTCGAGCGAAGAAGTGGTCCCTCGAGTGACCAGACATAACAAACACCTCGTTCAAGCGCAAGAAGCCTCGCTCGAGCGCACAATTCAAAGCTTCAGGTCTGCAACCCAGACACACGCTCGAGCACAAGAGTTCTCGCTTGAGCAAATGAACACAAAACATAGAGCTCGCTCGCTCGAGCGACAAAAGCCTTGCTCGAGCGAAGAATACCAACCTTCAGGTTTTTCAAAGACGTAGACGCACGGTCGAGCACAAGAGTTCTCCCTCAAGTGAAGAGACACACCGCATAAAGCTCACTCGAGCGCAAGAACCTTTGCTCGAGCACAAAAAGCCTCGCTCGAGCGAAGATGCCAAATTCTGGACAGCAACCATTTGTTCCAACACCCAACCAACCTGTTCCAAACTTACCCAACACATCCCACAACTCAAATACAAAGAATTAAAGGACGGAAAAGAGACATAGACAACAACAACCACCCACGGGACCGAGTCTGGAACACATTATATGACGGGGGAAAAATCGGGATCGCTATAAAAAAAAGAATATGGGATTCTTCAAACTATTCTAAAAGGATGTAGGATTTTTCAAATTATTCTAAAAAGAGTACAAAAATTCCTTAGTAAGTTTTGAGCAAATGTATAATTTCAAATTGTGAGTGTTACATTTAGAAAAATTACATTAAGGAATTTTTTAATATTTTTGTGTGTTATATTAGAGTGTTACGTTTGGGATTAAATTAAATTAAGTGTTACATTTTGAAAAAAGTACACTAAGGAGTTTTTTTTGTATGTTACATTGGAGTGTTACGTTTGGAAAAAATACACTAATGAGTTTTTTTGGAGTGTTGCGTTATTACATTTGGAAAAAGTGCACCAAGGAGTTTTTTAGTATTTTACATTGGATGTTATGTTAGTGTTACATTAGAATATTACGTTATTGGAGTGTTACATTTTTTTTTCCCTGTAATGTGGGATTTGTTCTAGGAGGGAAAATCCAAAACCTTTATAATTCGAATTGTCCAAATATGTAATTTTACATTTAGAGAAACCCACTTTTATTCTTAGAAAATTAAATCCAAACATGTAAGTGGCTACCATTTTGTATAATTTTCATTTTAATGGGACCTTTGATTTCATAAGAACAAATGGAGGATTAAATAATTCACAAAATCACATTTTGGGATTTATTAGTGTTTCACCCTAACATTATTTGATTATAATTTGAAATACATTGTCACTTTAAATGATTAATCAAGAATTAAAAAAAAGAAAAACTTATAAATTTTCAAAATGTTATTTACTTTTCATATTAGTGCCCTTAAGAGTTTATAAATTAAGGAATTATAAATTTATTACCATATTAACCAAATAGTCAATGACTACATTTAATTTGAAATAACCAACAATTGATGTGTGTAATTTTTATTTTGTAAATTCAAATTTTAAAATAAAAAAATGGTTTTTAGGACTTCTAACTCAATGACTTAACAAGATATTGCAATTTTTTTTAATCTTTTTTTATCAATCGATAAAAGAGTAAATAAAAGTATAAGAAATATTTACATTATCAATTAAATTATTAGCTCACAATCACTAAAAATTCCACATAGCCTAAGACAACTAATATACCAAGCCCACCGATCTCCATAATAGGGAAGAAATATACAGCCACCACAAAGGATGTCAAATTTCTCTCCATAGAAATTAACCCAAAATCTCACATTGCAAAAGGTGTTACACAAATTCTATACATATTCCTATTGCTTTCAATAAAAAAATTTTTAAAAAAAATCATTGATGAAGTTTTCCAAAAAAATAAACTATAATGTTTATAATAGTAGCATGTATTGTCATGGCTTTAAGTTTATATTTATTAAATCATATAGTTTATGTATATTAAAATATGATATGTGGAATTTCTTGCCAGTGGAGAGGGTGATAACAGTGGTTTTCCCACCTCTCTGATCTCCTTCCACTTCCCTCTGATTCTTCTCTAGATTCGGTCTTTAACTTAGATATGATATTTGTCTCACCAGTCTGGCCATCACCCTTTACCTTTTCTACCATCAAGCCCAAAATTTTAAGATTTGGCTTCAGATCTTTTCACAGTTTGAAAGCCGACACTGGATAACGCGTTTATTTTATGTTAGGCGACCATCTCAATTTCAATATTCTATCTTGACAAGCAAAGGTTTGGATGAGTTTGGTGGCAACTTAGATCTTGTTTTGGTTTTCTTAATTTTTAATTTGTTGATGTAATAATCCTTTACAATAATGACTCGGGTTAAGAGCCGACCATTTTATATTCTTTGATTCGGGATCTAGTACTCATTGTTGTTTATACTCTTTGTTGTCTTGTTTTTAATTGGGTTTGATTGTTTGGAGTTGTCGATTGTGTTTTGAACAGGTTGAGAGTTAGTGTTTTAAAAGAATTTATGTCTATTTGTTGTTGAGTTCGCTCGAGCGATCATTTTTTCACTCGAGCGGTCTTTCGTTTCTTCTAAAATTTGTGTTGCAGGTCTCAATTTCTGGGAGTGGGATGTCCTTTGCTCAAGCGATCTTTTCTTTGCTTGAGTTGTCTTTTTGAGGTCTAAAATTCTTGAGGAGGGTCATTCTTCACTCGAGCAATGGTTAGCTCGCTTGAGCGATCTGCTCTGCAGGGTTATGGTTTTGGGAATTTGGTTTCTTCGCTCAAGCCGTGGCTTGGTCGCTTGAGTGGTGTTCTGTGTTTGATGCTCGAGCAGTGTTTTAGTTGCTTGAGTAGTCTGTGCATATATAGGTATGGGGAAAAGATTTTTTTTTTTCACTTTTTGCTTTCCTCTCTCTCTTTCTCTCTCTAAAAATCTTTTGAGCCATTTTCTTCACTCTTTCTCTAGTTCTTATATAAATCAACCCATACACTTAAATCCTTGAATCTCATGACCTTGGTGATTTGAGACAAAAAGTAGAGCATGTAGAAGTGGTCGTTTTGATCTGAAAAAGTTCAAGATCCAATTTTAGGTTGTCATTTCTCTCTCTCTTTCTTCTTTGAGGTAGAGATTTCTTTAACTTCTTTGTATGATATTTAGTTTTGTTATATGCTCATTGAATAGTGTAGCATTGTAGGATATTTGAGTTTGATTTGGTTTTGATTTAAGTTGAAATGAATTATAAAAGAGGGGTTTTAGGATGAGTTGTTTTGAAAGGTTGTGATTATGGATGTGTTGATAAAAAAAAAGGGTTGAAATCTTGAAAATCTCTTCTTAAAATGAATTTTTGAAAGAAACAGATATTTTGTTGCAAATCTTTGGAAATCTTTGGTTTTGAATAAAGAGGTGAGTAATGGGGACATATTGGACCTTTGGTGAGTTGGAAAGTAGAATGAAACATGTATTGTTATTCTTATATTGAATTTTTGAAATTTCTATCTGTTGGTTATAATTTATTTCTTGTATAGAAATATCTGTTTTGGGCTATCGGTGGAGGATAACTTTTATTGTTGTAGAAATTGAATGAGGATTAGGTTAATTGAAACCAATTTCTCATACATCTTGCATTGAACATCATTTTATATTATTACATTGAAAATGTATTGTTTTGAGAAAAAAATGGTTATTACCTTGGTGAATCTGGTTAAGGGTTGTGGTTGTGATTATATTTATGTTGGCCTATGCGTCCTTGGTGAAAGTCCAAAACCCATGCGGTTAGATGCCGACCCTTTTAGTTAGTACTGGTAAAATGGCTTTGGTAGTGCTTGTATAGCCTACTGGCAAATATGTACCTAGAAATATCCAGTGTTATATATCCACGGCCCTGTTTTCTGAATTAAAAGTATCGGTTTATGAATTGATTTATAAACATGTCATTGCATTGGTTTGAAAGAGGAAAATGTAATGTTTTGGTAAATGACATTCATGTGCATTCAACATATGATATTGTCAAGTATCATACTGTATGTGAAATTAATCTCTACTAGGTTTTAGCTCACCCTATGTGGAAACCAACTTTCAAGTGCTAATGGTATGCCTCCGCCAATGACTTAGCTTATGAGGATCTTGAAGCTGAAGGCTCATTTATTTATGTATTATGAATATCTTTTGTATAAGCCTTTGGCTTTTTACTTGTATTGGGCTTTACCCATTTTTGTTGTAACTAAGTATCATCTTGGAAATATGTAGCCCTTAAGACAAGAACTTCTCTTTTATTCTTTTGTTCTATGTGTATCCGTCAAATGCTATAGATTTATAGCTTAGGGTTAATGAATGTATTAATGCATGTGATATTATCTTTGTACTTTCATTAAAGGAATTAATGAAAGAAAGCATGTTTTGGTAATATTATCTTAATGAATGATTGAATCTGATAAGCATCCGTATATTTGTTGATGGATTATGAGTTTGTCTACTGTTATAATTTTGGGGCATTACAATTAGTATCAGAGCTTATCGGGTTTGAATACTTTGGACTCGTGGGACGTGGTTATTACCACAATGGGTTTGTCTTGCTAGATAAGTAACAGACGTATGCCTGGTATGCTATGTGATAACATGTTTATGTGACTAAATGAGTATGAGATTTAGTTTATAAGATATTGATTATGTCTACGAATTCCTAGAAGTCCCATTAGAAGAGCACTTGATCACTACTAATTTCAACAAGAACTCGGGCAATGTCGTAGATTGATCATTATCTAGAAAAGAAATTTGTTTGTGAATACATGATTCGGTGCTTACGTGGAATGAAATATTGTATTGTCCACTGTATTAGGACATGTGTGAATTAGTTATGGCACATTGTGAATGCGCTAAATTTTGTGTTACCATTATTAGTATGTCAGG
This sequence comes from Camellia sinensis, assembly GCF_004153795.1. Classification (NCBI taxonomy): domain Eukaryota; kingdom Viridiplantae; phylum Streptophyta; class Magnoliopsida; order Ericales; family Theaceae; genus Camellia; species Camellia sinensis. The sequence goes on from NW_021026159.1 coordinate 228,429, forward strand.
ACGCGGACGTAGCAGTGGTAGGTGTGGTAGGCCTAGACAGTTAGAATTGCCGATTCTGGATGAAATTTCAACACGAGGAGGGGGTTGGTTAGAAAAACGTGGCCAAACCAGCAGACCATATAATGATTTCGGTTTTGACTGGACCCATTTCTTGCTTTTGAATTTGAGAATCCATGTCCTTAATTATTGTTCATCTTTTTTTCATCTTATTACTACTTGAGTTTGGGTATATGGGAGTTGTGATTGCATTTGAAACAGGTTGGGAAGTTAGTTTTCAAAGAGTTGTATCCCAGATTTTTGCCTATTCACTTGAGCGGTCTTTTTGAGCTCGAGCAGTCCTTTACAGTATGTTGAGTTGAAATATCTATTTTGGGCTATCGGTGGAGGATAGTCTTGATTATTGTAGACATTGCATGAAGGTTAGGTTAAATTGAAACTAATTTCTCATGCATTGTGCATTGAGCATTATTTTATATTGAACATTGTAAATGTATTACTTTTGATAAAAATTGGTGAATACCTTGGTAAATCTAGTTAAGGGGTGTGGTTGTGGTTATGATGTTAGCCTATATGTCTGTGGTAAAAGTCTAGAAACCCATGTGGTTAGGTGTCGATCCTTCCGGTAAGTACAGGTAAAATGATTTTAGTAGTGCTTGTACAGCCTACTAGCAGATACGTACCTAGAGATTCCCAGTGTTTTGTATCCACTGCCCTATTTTCTGTTATAAAAGAATTATTTTCATGAAGGAATTTATAATCTGGCATTGCATTGTTTTGAGATGAAAAATGAGGAATGTTTGACAAATGGCATGCATGTGTATTCACTTTATAACTTTGTTAAGATTCATATATTGTGTTGGAGTATCTCTATTGGGCTTTGGCTTACCCTATTAGAAAACAACTTTCAAGTGTTGATGATATGCCTTGGCTAAGAATGTAGCTTGGGAGGACTTGAAAAGGGCTTCATTTTGTTGACTTGTAATTAATTTTGTATAAGCCTTGGCTTTATTTGTATTGATTTAAACTCATTTTGTTGTACCCAAGCAACGATTTGGAAAGATGTAACCAATAAGGCATATAATTATTTGGTTTTACTTTTATTTTAAATCATATATCCATGTCATATGCTATAGATTCAGCATCTAGGATTTATGAATGTATATCGCATATGTCATTTTTTGTATTGATCAAAGTAATAAATGGAATGGAAGATATGATGTTGTTAATCAAGTGTAAGTAATGTTATGAGATGGATTATTGTTAATTACTTCGGGACGTCACAACTTGGTATCAGAGCTACCAGATTTGAATACTTTGGGATCGTGTGATGTGATTTTTACTACAATGGGTTATCTTGCTAGATGATATTAGAAATAGACCTGATATGCTATGTGATTATAGCGATTCCGGCTTTTGACCCGACCTTTGTTGTATTCTGGACACGAGTCTTGTGGTTTAATATTGTGTTATATGTCTTTTCCTCCTTTCTCCTCTCTGAATTTGAGTTTTGGAATGCCTTGGACGTGTTTGAAACAGGTTGGTTGCTTGTTGGTCTAGAATGTTGTTGCCCAGAATTTTGGTCTTCCGCTCGAGCAGACCTTTTTGCGCTCGAGCGGGGTTTGCAAACACTCAGTACTTTGTACGTCTGCAAACTACTGGAGGAGTGTTTTCCATGCTCGAGCATCCCTTCTTGCGCTCAAGTGGTTTGCTTGTTGTCTGCAAAAATACTGAAGGTGTGCATTTTACGCTTGAGCGGGGATTTTTGTGCTCAAGCAGAACAAAACCTTATATCTGACGCTCGAGCGTCGACTTCTCCGCTCGAGCGGACTGTGCGTATATCAAATCGCGAAAGTGACGTTTTATATCACTTTTTCATTTCTCTCTCTATCCAAAACTTTCCAAAAACCTAGATTTGGACCTTCTCACTCTAGAATATTCTTTCTCTTTACATTTTGACCTTGATCTAGTGGTTTCCTTACCCTAGTGCCTTTGTTAAAAGGTTGGAGCATCTCAAGATCTTCATTTTCATCCGATTGGAAGTTGGTTTTGGTGTTGCTAGAGTTTCAGTCTTGTGTTACGTGGTCTTCTCTTCTTGAGGTAGGGATATTCTACACTTTGTTATGATCTTTAACCTAGTTATTTGTTGTTATGGATAAATGGTGGGATTTGGGGTGTTTTGGAAGAAACATAGGGTTTGGGTTCAAGTCTAAAAAGAGGGGTTTCTATGTGATGTTATATAATTGATCATAGGGTTTGGTTTTGAAGTTATCTTGTATTAAAATAGTTGATTTTAACCTTTGGATCAATATTGGAAGAATGAGAAGTTTTGCCCCAATATATCTTGAATAATTGTTTGTATAAATAATGAAATTGGTATGGAAAATGTGAAATTGAGAGGATGTATGTATGAATGGTGTAGTTGGATTTATTAAATCACTCACCTATGGAAATTTGAGGAATTATATGTTTTAAAGATTGTACATCTGTTTAGAAATATTTGTCTTGGGCTATAGATGGAGGATAGCTATGATTGTTGTAGAAATTGCATGAGGATTAAGTAAATTGAAACTAATCATTTAAATTGAGTCATTGAATATGATGATGCTTTTAGATACATTGTATATGTATGACGTTTTAAGAGGAAAAAGGGGATGTACTCCATGTTTTGGGAGGAGATAGGGGATGGACTCCATTGAAAATTAAGTTGGTTGGAGTGTCTAGGGTGAAAGTCTCGAAATCTTATGTATACATGGGTGCCGGTGCCGCGGATGAAATTGCCATAAAATGGCAAGGTCGAAGTGCTTGTGTGATAGTTATGTTGATCAAGAACCATTGAGCTGTAGTCTCGATTGGGTTATTAGGAGAATTATAAATTTGGCATATGACTTGAAATGAAATGAATTAACTTGGAATGAATAATGGAAATGGGGTTAGATATGACTATCTATGTTGAACGGTCATGGGAAAAATGTAAGTTAGTCATAAATATTGGATGTTTATCTGACACTTATATCTTAGTTGAACCTCATATATTGTGTTAGACTGTTTCTACTGGGTTTTGGCTCACCCTACGTGGGAAACCACTTTTAGGTACCGGTGACATGACTCTTCCAAGGACGTAGCTTGAGAGGATCTAGAGGTTGGAGGCTCTATTTTGTTATGTAAATGTTTAAATGTTTATTCAAGCCAAGGGCTTTACATGTACAGAGCTTATGACTCTCTTTTGTTGTAACCAAGTAATAACTTAGGAAGATGTAAGCCAATAGGGCACTTATATATAACTAAGCTCTTTTGTATTATTAGCCTCATGTAATGAAAGGACTATTTATTCTGATTTATGTAACTAGTAACCAATGTTTTGGGTTGTATTTATTGTATTATTTTGGGGACGTTATAGCGATAATATGCTTATATGACTAAATGAGTATGAGATTTAATTTCTTAGATATTGATTGGGTCTACGAGTCTTTAGAAGTCCTGTTAGAAGAGCACTTGATCACTGCTATTTCTAACTGAAACTCTGGCAATGTCGTAGGACAGTCACTACCTAGAAATGAAGTTTGCTTGTGTTTATGTGATTAGGTGCTTATGTGGAGTGAATTATTTGTTGTCCACTGTATTAGAATGTGAGTGAATTAGTTTCGGTACATTTGCAAATGTGCTAATCTGTTGTGTTGCCTTTATTAGGATGTTAGGACGTGGACGTGGTAGTGGTAGGCATAGTAGGTCTAGGCGGCAGGAGATTCTATTATCGAATAAAATTTCGGTACAAGAGGAGGGAGTTGGTCAAGCCAACATGGACAAGCTAGCAAATCAGCAAGCCATGGGCGCTTTGGCCCGTGAAATGGCTAGAGCTTTGTAGGAATCTATGGATATTTTCAAGGCTGCGAATCAAGTCCTGGCCCATGTTGCTGAGATAGGGTCGTCTTTTGGCTGTCATTTCTGAAGATGGAGTTTTTCCAGTCGAATCCAGATGAGTTTTTGGGGGATCCGAAGGAGCCACTGAAAGCAAATGAGTGGCTTGAGTAGATGCTGAAGACGTTCAAGATGCTAGGCATCGAGGACGATGGTTTGAAAGTGACCTTGGCATCCTTCTAGTTGATGGGAGATGCGAGTCAATGGTGGAAATATGCGCGAGGGTGCATTGGGGTGACTTGAGAGGCCTTTGTCAACGCCTTCCAAATAGGAGAAGTTTTTGCCTCCCACTAAATAGGAGAAGTTAAGAGATCAATTCTTGAAGCTCAAACTGCTAAACACACCTATGGCAGAGTTTTGAAGTTGCTTTTACTAGCATCTCTAGATTTGCGGAAAATGTGCCGTTGCATTGAGTTCGAGAAGCGACTAAGGACCGGGCTCCTTTTCAAGGTGGTCAGTTCTATGATTAGGGATTACGGTCGTCTTATGGAGGTGGCAGCTCATTTTAGAGACTGTGATTTAGGCAGAGGGAGAGAGGATGAAAGGCTCCAAGCAGAGAAGTAAAGAGGTTCTAGGGGAGACTCAAGATATCAAGAGACAGAGGGGTTCCACCCTACAGTAGTCCCAACCAGCACAGTTCAGATCCACTTTTCTTATATCAAGTTCTGGTTCAGGGAGAGGTAGTCAGGGTGGCATCACTTGCTTTAAGTGTGGTCAACTGGGCCACAAATCTTCAATTTGCCCGCAGAGAGGGGGAAAGCAACAGTCTACACCGTCTACACTTCATCCTTAGAGCCAGAGTCAGCGGAAAGGGCAACCGCCTACCTGTTACTAGTGTGGGCAGTCGGGGCACTTGAGAAGGTTTTGCCCTCAGGTAAGCGGCACATCTGGTACTTTTGGTTCGAGGCAAATACAAAGCCATCAACCTACCTATTCAGCACAGGCTTCGAGGGCCACATAGGGAGCCTCCTTGGCTTAATCAGTTTACTAATCTTATGCTCTGAGGGATGTCCAGGTAGAGTAGACCCATCGGGCTTGTGTATGCTGTTACTATGCCAAATTAGTTGCCAACACTCTCTGTTATGAGAGGTAATTTTCTGTTGTTCCATTCTATAGCCAATGTGTTGATTAATACCAGTGCATTTCATTCATTCATTTCGTTTGTATTTGCATCAGTTTTGAGGTTAGAGGTGGCTCAGTTAGCGTCCCTGCTCAGGGTAGAGTCTCCAATTGGGGATAGGGTTGTCTTGGGCTGGGGATGTCGGGGTTGTGAGATAGAGGTTGCCAGGTGCTGACTTCTTTTTGTTTTTGTATTGTTAGACATATCGGGTTTCAATGTCATTTTAGGCATAAACTAGTTGTCTTCGTATCGTGCTATTATAGATTGTTATCATTAGAGAGTTACGGTACGCACCTCGAGTAGTGACTATTTTTATTTTCTAGGAGACTGAGTTGATAGATTTTTTTCGCCAATTTATGACCCTCGTAGTAGAGGCGAGCTTAGTTATCTTCTTGCAACTTTCTTGGGTAGTGAGAGTAATGTGGTCTAAGTTGAATTGTCGATGGTAGTTTGTGAATACTTGGATGTCTTTCCCGAAGATCGTACTAGTTTGCCACCCTACCGAGAGATCGAGTTCTCCATTGAGGCACCGATTTCCATGGCACCGTATTGATTTGCACACGTTGATTATATGAGTTGAAGATTCAACTCCAAGAGCTGTTAGATCAGTGCTTCATTGGCCCTAGTACATCGCCTTGGGGAGCACCGGCTCTCTTTGTTAAGAAGAAGGATGGCACCTTGCGACTATGTATTGATTACTGAAAGCTGAACGGGGTAACTGTTAAGAACAAGTGCCTATTACCTCATATACATGATTTGTTTAACCAGTTGAAAAGGTCTTGTTGATTTTCTAAGGTAGATTTGAGATCGGGTTATCACCAGTTGAGGGTGAAGGAGGAAGATATTCAGAAATAGCATTCCATAAGCGGTATGGCCACTATGAGTTCTTAGTAATGCTTTTTGGGTTAACCAATGCACCAGCTTCATTTATGGATTTGATGAATCGAATCTTCTGTGAGTTCTTAGACCGTTTTGTGGTTGTCTTTGTTGACGACATCTTAATCTACTCACCCTCTGAGGAGGAACACGCGGAACACTTGCGGGTTGTACTTGAGTTGCTTAGAGCCCACTGTTTATATGCTAAGATCAGAAAGTGTGAGTTTTGGTTGAAAGAAGTCAAGTTCTTTGACCATGTGGTATCCAGGGAAGGAGTGACGATAGACTCTTCTAAGGTAGAGCAATGTAAGATTAGGAACAACCTAAGAATATCTTTGAGATCTGGAGTTCCTTGGGCTTAACTAGGTATTATCGTTGTTTTGTGAAAGATTTCTCTAGATTGGCCTCACCATTGACTAAATTGACGAGGAATGGGGTTAAATTTGTGTGGAGTGAGAATTATGAAAAGTCTTTCCAAGAACTTAAGGTTAGACTCACCACTGCTCTAGTATTGATTATTCTAGAGAGGGGTTTGGGTTATTCAGTGTATTATGATGCATCTCGAGAAAGTTTGGGTTGTATGTTGAAGCAATGGGGGAAAGTGGTGGTGTACATTTCACGTTAGTTGAAAACATATGAGAGAAATTATCCTACTCATGACCTAGAGGTAGTGGCAGTGATTTTTTCCTTAAAAATTTGGAGGCATTATTTATATGGCGAGAGATTTGAAGTGTTTTCCGATCACAAGAGTTTGAAATATCTGTTTTCACAGAAGGATTTGAATTTGAAGTAGAGGAGGTAGATGGAATTTATGGAGGATTATGATTTCGAGTTACACTATCATCTGGGGAAGGCCAATGCAGTGGTCGACGACTTGAGTAGGAAATCCGTAAACAGTGTAGTGAGTATTGCCATCCGGGAATGGGAGATGTTGGGTGTTATTGGTGAGCTTGACTTGCAACTTGGCAAGTTTATTGAGTTGGTCATATTGTATGTTGTAGTTGCACAACCTACATTAGTGAGCCGAATTATAAAAGCATAGCGGGGTGATCATGAAGTATAGGTTATCCGAGGAAATATATCCAGTGGAAAAGTAGAGAAGGGCTTGAATGTGTATTCTGACTCTAGTGTGAGAGAGTTGAAGATTCAACTCCAAGAGCTGTTAGATCAGTGCTTCATTGGCCCTAGTACATCGCCTTGGGGAGCACTAGCTCTCTTTGTTAAGAAGAAGGATGGCACCTTGCGACTGTGTATTGATTACTGAAAGCTGAACGGGGTTACTGTTAAGAACAGGTGCCTATTACCTCATATACATGATTTGTTTAACCAGTTGAAAAGGTCTTGTTGATTTTCTAAGGTAGATTTGAGATCGGGTTATCACCAGTTGAGGGTGAAGGAGGAAGATATTCAGAAATAGCATTCCATAAGCGGTATGGCCACTGTGAGTTCTTAGTAATGCTTTTTGGGTTAACCAATGCACCAGCTTCATTTATGTATTTGATGAATCGAATCTTCTGTGAGTTCTTAGACCGTTTTGTGGTTGTCTTTGTTGACGACATCTTGATCTACTCACTCTCCAAGGAGGAACACGCGGAACACTTGCGGGTTGTACTTGAGTTGCTTAGAGCCCACTGTTTATATGCTAAGATCAGAAAGTGTGAGTTTTGGTTGAAAGAAGTCAAGTTCTTTGACCATGTGGTATCCAGGGAAGGAGTGACGATAGACTCTTCTAAGGTAGAGCAATGTAAGATTAGGAACAACCTAAGAATATCTTTGAGATCTGGAGTTCCTTGGGCTTAACTGGGTATTATCGTTGTTTTGTGAAAGATTTCTCTAGATTGGCCTCACCATGGACTAAATTGACAAGGAATGGGGTTAAATTTGTGTGGAGTGAGAATTGTGAAAAGTCTTTCCAAGAGCTTAAGGTTAGACTCACCACTGCTCTAGTATGGATTATTCTAGAGAGGGGTTTGGGTTATTCAGTGTATTATGATGCGTCTCGAGAAAGTTTGGGTTGTATGTTGAAGCAAGGAGGGAAAGTGATAGTGTACATTTCACGTTAGTTGAAAACAAATGAGAGAAACTATCCTACTCACGACCTAGAGGTAGTGGCAGTGATTTTTTCCTTAAAAATCTGGAGGCATTATTTATATGGCAAGAGATTTGAAGTGTTTTCCGATCACAAGAGTTTGAAATATCTGTTTTCACAGAAGGATTTGAATTTGAAGTAGAGGAGGTAGATGGAGTTTATGGAGGATTATGATTTCGAGTTACACTATCATCTGGGGAAGGCCAATGCAGTGGTTGACGACTTGAGTAGGAAATCCGTAAACAGTGTAGTGAGTATTGCCATCCAGGAGGGAGATGTTGGGTGCTATTGGTGAGTTTGACTTGCATCTTGGCAAGTTTATTGAGTTGGCCGTATTGTATGTTGTAGTTTCACAACCTACATTAGTGAGCTGAATTATAAAAGCATAGCAGGGTGATCACGAAGTATAGGTTATCCGAGGAAATATATCTAGTGAAAAAGTAGAGAAGGGCTTGAATGTGTATTCTGACTCTAGTGTGAGATATTTGGATTGTCTTTTCGTGCCAGAATCTTGTAGAGAGAAGGTACTCCGAGAGTTCCACCATTCATGCCTTACGGTACATCCAAGAGGTACAAAGATGTACCACAACCTTAGCCGCCAATTTTAGTGGAAGGAGATGAAGAGAGACGTAGCGTTGTTTGTTTCAAGGTGCCTTACTTGTCAACAAGTGAAGGCCGAGCACCAACGACCAGCGAGTTTGTTACAACCCTTACGTATAGTTAAATAAAAGTGGGAGCATGTCACGACGGATTTTGTTGTGGCTCTTCCAAGGACTCAACGAGTTAATGATGCCATATGGGTGATAGTCGACCGATTAGCTAAATTAGTACACTTTGTATCTATGCGCATGAGTGACTCGGTAGATTATCTTGCTGACCTTAATATTAGGGACATAGTATGACTTTATGGGGTCCCTATGTGTAATACCCCTGTCCCGTATTATGTTAATTGGTCCTTATTTTGAATATGAATATGTGTTTGATATGATTTTGTATGCCATTATGTGGTTTTGAATTTCTATCTGTTCACCGTAGGAATATCTGTTTGATTTTTATGCTTCGGAAATTAAATTGAAGGCCTTATCGGCCACGGAACTTGAAATTGATTACGCCATTGTGATTGGCATAATTTTTAGAGCTTACGGTGAAATTTAATTGAAAATTAATTTGGATCAAATTAAGTTGATTAAATTGGTGAATTAGTGCCCAACTATTTAATATTATTAAATAAGCATTAGTGGGACTTTTTATATGGCCATATACACTCTCTTTGCTCCTTTTTGAACTCAAAAATCTGAGATAGGCATGGAGAGGGTGTGAAGGCCGGCTGTAGAGAGAGAGAGAGAGAGAGAGAGAGAGAGAGAGAGAAGAATTGTGCAAGTTTTGCTCTTGAACTTTGAAAGTCTTGAAGATAACTCAAGAATTTAGTCTGAATGAAGGTCAAGAACATGAATTAGTTTGATTTTGTTGTATTAAAGATCCATGTGTGCGTGCATGTATGTAATTGCTTGAATTTGCATGTTTGAGTTTAAAATACATGATCCATGTAGGATTTTGGTTAAAGCTCATGTATAATCACCATTTGTGTCATCTAAGTTGAAAATGGGAGCAATACATCACATGCATGTACAATTTATGAAGATAAGAGCTTTGGATGCATGAATGTGTATATTGGAATTGAGTTTGGTGTCAATTTGGGGCATGCATGTGTTTGATTCAAGAAATTGAGCTCCATGATGATGTGTTTTGGTGTCTATATCATGTTAGTACAAGTATATGTGAAATTGGAGCCATAATATGCAAGAAATGTGGTTGAAATGTCGAATTTGAGCTCAAGAACACAATTTGGGAAAACCTAGAAATTTGATGTCCGCTCGAGCGGGGAAACCGCCGCTCGAGCGTGAATTTCGTATTCCCGGTATTTTCTGCAGACCATGATGTATGCTCAAGCGGGGAAGTTCACGCTCGAGCGGGGAGCTATGTGGAATGAACTTCCGCTCGAGCGTCCAAGTTCACGTTCGAGTGTAAAAATGATGTATCCAGTACATTTTGCAGACATGGTGTCCGCTCGAGCAGGGAAGTTCGCGCTCGAGCGGGAATCTATGTAGAGAGGCCTTCCGCTCGAGCGCCAGAATGAACGCTCGAGCGTAATTTTCACCTATCTAGTACTTTTGCAGGCCTCAAGGGTCCGCTCGAGCGGGGACCCTGTTTTTTGAAATTTTGAAAATGCATTCTGTGTTTTGTTTTCTGTTCTCTTTCACTTCTAAGTACTCTTAGGCATGCATTAAGCATTGTAATTGAGTTAAAGAGATAAGAATAAAGCCTAAAGAGGAAATGTGAATTTGGGAACGGATTAAATGGTTGTTGACCCTTTTGTGTTCATGGACTGTGTAGGGTCGAGCTCCAGGGCAAACCAACCAATCGATCACTGTGAGTAATATTGATTTTTGAAACTTATTAGTTGTCCAATTGCTTATTTTCTTATAAGCCTTGTGAGTTTGCCAGTTTGAATTATGGACAAATGTTTGATACGAATGAACGAATGGGTCGAATGCCGTTTTGACAAGAATGAATGGGCCGAAGGCCATTTTGACATGAATGAATGGGCCAAAGGCCGTTATGACATGAATGAATGGGCCGAAGGCCGTTTTGACATGAATGAATGGGCCAAAGGCCGTTTTGACATAAATGAATGGGCCGAAGGCCGTTTTGACATGGATGGATGGGCCAGAGGCCGTTTTGACATAAATGAGTAGGCCAGAGGCCGTTTTGATAGGAATGAAGAATAAATGTTAAATAAAAATGTGAATTGGGCCCAAGGCCGTTCGGAGTATGTTATTCTACATATCGTTTGTGTCTTCTTATTTGATATTATTCACTGGACTATCGCTCACGCTCATTCATGTGTTTGTAGGTGAGCCAAGAGAGGTCCAGACCCAACCCCAGTGAAGCCTGTGTGGAACAACCGAGTTTTGGAGAGTCAGCCCATGTGTCTTATGCATGAGACTCGCCTTTGCCTTTTGTCATTTTGTTTTATGTTGTTATATTGGCGAAGTCTTTGTATATGTTGTATATAGTTTTCATGGGTTGACTTAGTTTTTGAATGATCCTATTTGTACGGAACTTATGTTACTACATTTCTGTTGTGAGTTATCAATGTATATATGTTTGGTTGCTTGGATGTGCCATGTAAGCACAGCTTTATGGACAAAGTTTTTGAACTGCTTTTGTTTGGCCCCCATTAACTCTGCTAAAATACATTTGTTTTGGTTTAAGGCCGTAGGTAATCTCATGATTACTGGCCAGTTATGTCCTTAACCCACGGGGGCGAGTTCGGGTCATGACACGGTGACTATTGTTTCGAATAGAGATCCACATTTCACGGCTCGGTTGTATAAGCCTACAGAATGCCTTGGGCACTAGCTTGACGTTTAGCACCGCCTATCATCCTCAGACTAACGAGCAATCTAAGCGAACCATTCAAATCTTAGAGAACATGCTTTAGGGTTGTGTTTTGGATTTTGAGGGGTCGTGGGTGTCACGACCCAAACCCGCCCCTATGGGTTTAGCATCGCAACCGGCTAGTAATCCGTGATTACCGAAGGCTAGCTCAACGGTAATGACAGTAATACAGAGTAAAGGGGCAGGCGGAAGCCAAAACAGTAAATAAAAGATGTCCAATGAGCTGTGACAGTCTAAATGCAAAAAAATTTTTATATAAACATGCCACATCGATAACCAAAACATATGTACATGCGACGTATACACAAACATCCATGTCAGGGACCAAATCCCTAACTAAAACTGTACAGTCGAGTTTTAAACAATCATTACAAGACAGAAACAAAAGGGTGAATCTGGACACCCCAAAACAGCCGTGGCTTGAATGCACTTGGAACCTCGAGGGGAGGCACAATGGTTGGCTTTGACAAAACAAGAGCTAACCCGACGCTCCTAGCTCCGGTCCGGTGCCTGGACACCTGCATATATATATAAACAGTGAGCTAAAGCCCAGTGAATAACATATGCATAAAGGGGTTAAGAATGAATGTCCTTAAAGTAATTAGAATAGTCAATTGCATCAATGAATCAGCCATTTAGAACCATAATAGTCATTTGTGGTACATCCATTAGCAAAACAGTACAGTAGGTCTTAATAGACCAAACAGTCAGCTGATGGCCATCATAACAGTAAACAGTAGTGGTTCCAAACATAGGAACCGACAGAGATCTCTGTGACAGTAGCAGTAACAGTACAGTAACAGTAATTGCTATGGATGCCACGGATACAGTTTACAAGTAGGACAAACATTCATTCATTAAACAATAACGGTTCAGTAAGCAGAACAGTTGATCATTCAGAAAATAATCATAATTGAACATATCTTTACAACATTGTTACTCACAGAGCACTGGGCTAGAGACAAGCTAACGAGCGTCCTCGGATGTCAACCCTACAGTTGCAGAACGAACACACACTCGGGATTAATAACTTAGCCCTTAACTATACAGGTGTGGTTCTATAACATTATCCTCATTTTTTTTTTTTTATAAAGTAACATTATCCTCATTAAGATGCCTTAAACTTGGCCTAGGAATGCCTAAGATGGAATGAGGATGCAAAAATGCACATTAAAACACTTTTCAAATTTTTGCTGAAACAAGGGTCTCGCTCAAGCGTGGCTTTCTACACTCAAGCGGACATGCAGACAAAGGAGCTCCATTCGAGCGTGACTTCCCTCGCTCAAGCGGACTGTAAACTCATGAAAAAGTACTGGATGCATGATTTTCATGCTCAACGAACGCTCGACCTCCGCTTGAGCGTGAGACTCAGATCATCGCTCGACCGTGAATTTTCTCGCTTGAGCAGACTACAAAACATATGAACTTCTGGGCATATGCATTTCACGCTCGAGCGTGACTTCCTACGCTCGAGCGGAAGTGCATGTACTTAGAGTATACGCTCGAGCGTGGGTCCAAAATCTAGAATTTCCAGATTGATCCTCAAGCATGAAACTCGACTTTCAAAGCTTTAAATTCGATTCTTTTGGGCTAATTTTCTGGAAAACAATTGAAAACCTATAATACAACATGTTTCAAAGATCAATTTGTAAAATCAAAGCCCATAGGTAAGTCAATTGAACACAAATTCAAAGGAAACTTGAAAAACAATGCAAGAACATCACATGCAAGTGTTCTAATGGATTCCAATGTTCCAAAACATAACCAAATGCAAGTTTGAACTCCAAAACATGATGAATTCATGGACTACAACCCAAATGTAGACATGCATGTGGAAATTCTTATGAAAACAACCTCAAAATGCTAGAGTATGTGCATGCATGCATGGATTAGCTACTCAAATCAACTCTTTAACTCAATTCTTGACTCTAGTCACCAAATTTCCATGAATCATACAAGAAACAATTTAAACACATGAATAAGAGGATGAACTCCCTACCTTAGGTCTTGAATTCAAGTATGGAAGCTCAATTATGCAAATTCCTTTCAATTCTCCTAACTCTCCAAGCCAATTTTGATGAACTCAAGTTTTCTCTCCTACTCTCCCTCTCTCACGGTTTGGTCTCAAGAAGATGAGCAAATGATGCCTCAAACATATGCAAGGGTGAGAGAAGTAGTGGCCTAGCATAAACCACTCAATGGCAAAATGGTAGTAAATGCAAACTGATGTAATTTAACTTTATTTAATCTAATTTAATTATTCCAAACCAAATTTTCATTAAACTTACCATAAAATCATGTAAATTCTAACTAGCATATAACACCAATCAATTTCTGCTTCTGCCGCCGATAAGGCCTTCAATTTGCAGTTCGAAATCAGATCACGAACAGATTAGTCTATAGTCAAACAGATAGAAATGCAGATACAAACAATACACTCATGTAATCAATCTAGGATTTCATCCTAATCAGTTACTTATCATGCTTAAACATAGATTAGCACTAATCAGAGGTGAGGGTTGTCACAGTGGGAGAGGCATTTACCTTTAGTAGAGTTTGCCTACGATAATACCTTTCAGACAAGTATTAGTATGGCATCGTTTGAGGCCTTGTATGGCCGACCGTTTAGATCTCCAGTGTGTTGGGCTGAGGTAGGTGATGCACCTATGTTAGGTCCTAAATTAGTCCAGAAAGCGATAAAGAAGGTCGCCCTTATTCATAAGAGGTTGGTTTTGGCTTAAAGTAGCCACGAGAGCTACGCCGACCGTAGGATGAGACCTTTATCTTTTGAGGTAGGAGATCACATGTTACTGAAGATATCATCGAGATGGGGTTTAATGAGATTTAGGAATAGTGAAAAGTTGTCTCCTAGATTTATTAGGCCTTATAAGATTCTAGAACATGTCGGAGAGGTAGCTTATCGTTTGGCCTTGCCGGTCTAATTTTCTAGGGTGCATGATGTATTTCATATTTGTATGTTCTAAAAGTATGAACCTGATCCTTCACACATGTTGGATTGGACTGAGTTAGAGGTAGATGAGGTTACCTGGCATGATGAGAGACCGATACGGGTTAAGACTCTCGAGACCAAGTCTTGCAAGGCAAGACTATTCCATTGGTTAAGGTGTTGTGCTGACACCATGGGGTAGAGGATGTGACTTGGGAGAGCAAGGCAGAAGTCCATGAGAAGTATCCGAACCTATTTGTTGATATTTGAGACTTGAGTTGAAAATCTTATTTATGTTGTAATATATAAACATTGTATATGTTTTGGAGAATGGAACTGTTATAGGCGAAGTTGAAAAACTCTGTTTATCCTTGTTACAAGCCAGGATGATATATGATTTGATTTACTTTCAGTTATTGTTGGTTGATTTTATATTTCGGGGACAAAATTCCTTAAGGGGGGAGATTATAATGATTTCGATTTAGACTTGACCCATTTCTTACTTTTGAATCCAAGAATCTATGTCCTTAACTGTTGTTCATATATATATATATTTTTTGGTCGTATTACTAGTTGAGTTTTGGTATGTGGGAGTTGTGATTGCATTTGAAACAGGTTGGAAAGTTTTTCAAAGAGTTTGCTTGAGCGGTCCTTTATAGTTTGTAAAACTACTAGAAGTGTGATATCTTTGCTCGAGCAGTCTTTTGCAGGTCTGAACTTCTAGGAGGAGGTCATCGTGCACAGCGGTGTCACTTATTATGTCTGATGCTCGTGCAGTGTTTTGGTCATTCGAGCAGTCTGCACGTATATTAGTATGAGAAAAGTCCATTTTGAGTCACTTTTTCATCTCATTCTCTCTCTAAATATTTCAAAACCCTAAATCCATACCCTTGCTCTCTAAGTTCTTACGTTCTATCTCTAAATACTCTTAATCCTTTGATTTCTTCACCCTAGTCCTTTAGAGAAAAAGATAGAGCATATCGAGGGCTTTATTTCAATCAAATGAGGAGTTGTTTTTGACTCTACCAAGCTTTTACCTTTATTCTCTCTCGTCTTCTACTTTGAGGTAGGGATTTCTTTGACCTTTAATATGGTTTTTGACTTAGTTATTTGCTTTTTGAAAGGGGTTAGTGATTTGGGGGTTTTTGGTTGAACCTAGGGCTTGGTTTTGAAAAGTAAAAGAGGGGTTTTGCAAATAAATGCTTGAGAATATTGTGGAAGGGTATTTATTGTTGAGTTGTGTTGAAATTTAGGAAACTTACTCTTTAAATGAGATTCTAAAGAACAAAGGAGATTTTGTTGAAAATCATTGATATTTGGTTTATGGAAATAAATGAAAAGATGTTGAGTTTGAAAAGATATAGAGAGTTTATCTGTTGATGATGAGAGTGGAGTTGGATATTTATTATCCCTCTCATTTTGAAAATGTTGAGATTTTATCTATTGTTGAACAAAATATCTATTGAGTAAAAATATGCTATCGATGGAGGATAGTCTTGATTACTGTAGACATTGCATGAGGGTTAAGTTAAATTGATACTAATTTCTCATACATTGTGCATTGAGCATCATTTCATATTGAACACTGTAAATGTATTACTTTTGAAAAAAATGGGTGAATACCTTGGTGGATATGGTTAGGGGGTGTGGTTGTGGTTATGATGTTGACCTGTGTGTCCACAGTGAAAGTGAATAAATCCCGTGCAGTTTAGGCCTCTTTTGGAAATAGACTTTTTTAGTAACTTTTTGGCTTTTTGGCTAAAATATGATATAAAAAAAACTAGTATATTTGAGATGACTTTTAATTTTTTACGAAAAGATGTGCAAAAGTAGAGAGAAAATGGAATCTTTGACTTTTTGGTATAAGTTGTTGGCTTTTTTTTTTTTTTTAGTGACTTTTTGACTTTTTAGTTAAAATCACCATTTGCCAAATGAGGCTTAAGTGCCGATCCTTTCAGTTAATACTGGTAAAATGGCTTTAGTAGTGCTTGTATAGCTTACTGGCAGACACGTACCTAAAGATTTCCAGTGTTTTGTATCCACTATCCTTTTTTTTTTTTGTTATAAAAGAATTATTTTCATGAAGGGATTTCTAATTTGGCATTGAATTGTTTTGAGATAGAAAATGAGGAATGTTTGACAAATGGCATGCATGTGCATTCACCTTATAATTTTACTAAGATTCATATACTATGTCAGAGTATCTTTACTAGGCTTTGCCTCATTCTATGTGAAAAACAACTTTCAAGTGCTAATGATATGCCTCCATTAAGGACGTAGCTTGGAAGAACTTGGAGCTAAGGGCTTCATGTTTGTTTATTGATGTAATTATTTTTGTTTAAGCCTCGGGCTTTATCTGTATTAAGTAACTCATTTTTGTTGTACTCAAGCATCGACATGAAAAGTTGTAGCCATTAGGGCATAGAATTATTTGGTTTTACCTTTACTTTAATTCATGTATCTATGTCATACGCTATAGATTAAGAATTTAGGATTTTTCAATGTATATTGCATATGTCATATTTTGTATTGATCAAAGTTATAAATTGAATGGAAGATATGATGTTGTTGATCAAGTGTAAGTAATGTTATGAGATGGATCATTGTTAATTATTTCGAGGCGTCACAGGCCAACAAGTGATGGGCACCTTAGCTTGTGAAATGGCAGGAGTGTTATAGGAATCCATGGATATTCTCAAAGCTAACAACCAAGTCTAGGCCCATGTTACAGAGACATGACCGTCTTTTTGAAGATTGAGTTCTTCTAGTCGAATCCAGATGAGCTTGTGGGTGATCCGAATGAGCCATTAAAGGCTGATGAGTGGCTTAACCAAATGGTGAAGATGTTCGAGATGCTTGACATTGAAGATGATGGCTTGAGGGTGACCTTGGTAGCCATTCAATTGAAAGGCGATACGGGTCAATGGTTGAAGTTTGCAAGGAGACGTATCGAGATGACTTGGAAGGCTTTCATTAATGCCTTCCAGGATAAGTTTTTATCACCCACAGTGATGGAGAAATTAAGCGAGCAGTTTTTGAAGCGCAAGCAGTTGAGCACACTAGTGGCTGAGTTTGAGGCAGCCTTCATAAGCCTCTCTAGGTTTGCACCGAAACTCGTGGCTATAGAGGAACGCCATTGTATCGAGTTTAAGAAGAGATTGATGACTGAGCTCCTTTTCAAAGTGGTTGGGTCTATGATTCAGGACTATGGATGCCTTGTCGGATCGGCGGCCCATTTAGAGGTAGTGATTCAGGTGGTTGAGGAACAAATGAGAGGTTCTATGTAGAGAGAGCAAGAGTCTCAGGGGGATGTGAGGGACAATAAAATGTAGAAGGGTTCTACCCTACAACAGTCCCAGGCTTTGCAGTCTAGATCCACTTTTCCCATGTCGAGCTCTAGTTCTGGAAGAGGTAACCAGGGTGGATTCACTGCCTCAAGTGTGGTCAAATGGGCCCTCCAACTTGCCCATAAAGAGAAGGAGGGTAACAGTCTGCATCGTCTTCAATTTGTTCTCGAAGTCAAGGTTAAAAGAGAGGGCAGCCGCCTACGTGTTATTAGTGTAGGCAAACCAAGCATTTGATGAGGTTTTTTTCTTAGTCGGGTGGCAACTAGTTTGAGGTAGACACAAACCCATCAACTAGCTTAGTCTATTTAGGCCTCGAGGGCCAATCAGAGAGCCACTTTGGCTCAATCAATTCTTCAAGCCTATGATCCAAGGCATGAGCAAGTTAATCAGAGGTATCCAGGGTATGTGTATGCTGTGACCACGCCGAAGCAATTGCTGATACCTCTTGTTGTGGGAGGTAAATTTTTGCTATTAAATTCTTTAGGCTATGTATTGATTGATACTGGTGTATCTCATTATTTTATTTTGTCTTCTTTTGCATCTATTTTGAAAAAATTTAAAATTTGAAAAAAATGGATTAGTACTTTGGAGTTCCATCACTTGAGTATGGTTTTCAATTTATACTGTAATAGTATAGATATAAATTTATAGTAATATGGATAGAATAGATATTTATTATTTTGAAAAATGCTAGACCTTCACAATTTAGACTCTTAAATTTACTCACAATGATGTGATGATTAAGTATGTAACAAATTAAAATTGATATTTATCATACCACATCATTTATAAATCAAATTAGAGAACCTTTTTAATATTGATATAAATCATACCACATCAAACATTTTTCATTATTTTGAGAGCATAGGTCATAAATTCAAGTTTAAGCGTTTACAAGAAAAGTGGGCTTAAAAGATGGAACTTTTTGCGATGGCACATTTGCCGTCGCAAAAAGTCACTTTTTGAGATGGCACAACTTGTTGTCGCCAAAAATGTGACTTTTTGCGACGGCACAACTTGCTGTCGCGAAAAATAGAATATTTGCAACGACATAAATTGTTATCGCAAAAAAAAAAATAGAGTATTTGCAACGGCAGAGATTGTTGTCGCAAAAAATAGAGTTTTTGCAACGGCACCAGCTGCAGTCACAAAAAAAAATGAGTTTTTTTGCGATTGTAAAAGGTACCGTTGCAAGAAAAAAAAAGGTAAAAATATATATATATATATATTGTGCCTTTGAGACGGCTTCATATATATAGTCACAAAATGGTTTAAATAAATGCAACGGTATTTTTTTGTCACAAAAAAAAATTAAAAAAAATGTCGTCGTCCTATTCTTTTGATATAACATTTCTTTTTTCACCTATTTTTTCATTTTCCTGTCTCTCTTTCTCTGTCTTTATCTCTGTCTCTCTTCTCTTTCTCTCTCTCACTCATCACTCTTCTATGTCTGTCTGTCTCTCTCTTTCTCTCTATGTCTCTGTCTCTCTTCTCTTTCTCTCTCTCGCTCATCATTCTTCTCTGTCTGTCTGTCTCTTTCTCCATGTGTCTCTATTTCTCTTCTCTTTCTCTCTTTCACTCATCGCTCTTCTCTGTCTGTCTGTCTCTTTCTCTCTGTGTCTCTCACCCATCTCTCTCTGTCTCTCTTTCGTTTATCTCTTTTTGCTCTCTCTCTCTCTTTCTCTCTCTCTTCTCTTTCTCTCTCTCACTCATCACTCTTTTATGTCTATCTCTCTCTCTTTCTTTCTCTATGTGTCTCTCGTTTATCTCTCTTTTCTCTAACTCTTTCATTTCTCTTCTCTCTCTGTCTATCTCACTCATCTCTCTTCTCTCTATCTCTCTTTCTCTCTCTCTGTCTCTCTGTCTCTCTTCCTCATCTCTCTTCTCTTTGTGTCTCTCTCTTTTTCTATGTCTCTTTCTCATTTATCTCTTTTCGCTCTCTTTTTCTCTCATTCATCTCTTTTCGCTCTTTTTGTCTATCTGTCGTTCATCTTTTGTTTCTCTCTCTTTTTTTATCTCTCTCTTTCTCTCTCACTCATCACTATTCTCTCTCTCTCTCTCTCTGTCTGCCTATCTGTTTGTCTATCGCTTTCTCTCTCCCCACACTGTGTTCGCCTTGCTCATTTTCTTCCTTCTCTTTTCTCTATTTAACGAGCTTCTTCTCGATTTATCAATCCACTACAAGAAAATGCACTTTTAGCGACCACTTTGTCTCTCTCTCGCTCATCACTCTGTCTCTCTCTATCTCTCTTCTCTATCTGTCTCTTACTCATCTCTCTCTCTCACTACCCATCTCCTCTACCACCTTCACCGCTACTGCAAATGTCACTCCACTACCACTACTGTTGCCACTCCACTACCACTACTATTGTCACTCCACCTCTATGACTACCATTACTACCACCACCACTACCACTACCATTACCACTACTGCCACTACTACTACCATTACCTCTCCTCTACCATCGCCACTCCATCATCTCTACCACTACCACAACTTCACCACTAATCTCTTTCGCCATCACCGCCACCACCACCATCACCTCTTATCCACCATATTCACCATTATTGCCACTCCCTCTGAAACTTGATTCAAATTTATTTTTTAAAGACTAAAAATTAGTTTCATGAAAAAATTTAAAAAATCAAAACTACCATACCTGCCAATTTTATATAATTTTACGAAGGATATGATCAGCTTGTTTGGTTTAGATTTTCAGTATTTATTTTTCAGGAAATTGAAATTTTTTATTTGTGTGTGTGTGTGTTTTTTTTTTATTTTATGTTTTCACTAATTTTTTTTAATATTCTAAGCATTTTTTTAAAAATTAAATACACCACACATAAATACACTTTAAAAATATAATATTTGTGATTAAATCGTATTATTGTGCATTTATTGATTTTTTTAAAAAAATTTGGACAACTATTTTACTTTTTAGATACATCTAAGTAATGTGCATCTAAAAATATAAAAAATAAAAATTACTTAAAATTTTAAAAATTCACTAAAAATAAAAAATATATGAAAAATAAAAAACTCAATTTTCAAAAAATTAAATCAAAAAAATCAAAATCAAACAATTTTTAAAAATTCAAAATTACATTTTTTAAAAGAAAATCAACCAAACATGATCTTTTGCGACGACATTTGAAGCCGTCTCAAATAGTGCTGAAATATTTCATCTCCCTCCTTTAGCCCAAATGGCGCTCGATCAAAACCCCCAAAATATTTTCATCTCCAAAATCCCTAACACCATTCTTCCTCAAAACCCCCAAAATCCCTAACACCATTCTCCCTCAATTCCTAATCACAAAGTTGAGTTCGAGCTCGTGTATCACAATCACAGAGACGAGTTCGAGTTCGAGTTCGTGTATCACAATCACAATCACAGGGAGTTCGTGTGACGGGTAGGTTCTTGACGAGTGACGACGGCGAGTGTTCACCTACGATCTCTCTCTCAACGAGCGATGACGGCTAGCGGTGGTGTGGCAATAGTGTATTACGATCTCTCTCTCTCTCTCTCTCACTCACACACACACACACACAAATATATATAAAGCATAGTATTGGGTATGATATAACAAATCCCGATTCGTTCAATAAAGCACAATATTGGGTTAAGGTATGATTTGCACATATTGGAAGATGATTTTCTTTATTT
Source organism: Camellia sinensis (assembly GCF_004153795.1). NCBI lineage: Eukaryota > Viridiplantae > Streptophyta > Magnoliopsida > Ericales > Theaceae > Camellia > Camellia sinensis. The sequence goes on from NW_021026159.1 coordinate 249,850, forward strand.
CAGTTTTGGTTTATTAGTTGTAAGATATAGTTAAATGCATTCTAATTTTCTTCAATCAGGATTTAATGTGGAAAGGGCTTGTTTAAGACAATATCTTATTTTGTGAGACTACAGTGGAAACTCAATATTGTTGTTAAAGTAAAGCATCAGATTTTGTATTGTCAAGATTATTATGTAAAATTTGGAGGTATAGGATTTAGAAGCGCAAAACTGATTGAAAATTTCGGATGTTAAAAGTTTGTTGAGAGATGAAAATCAAAAGGATTTGACATATCAAATTTTTTTTTTTTTGGCACCGGATGGATCTTAACGAAACATGTTTCATTGATTAACTATGGAAAACTGACAATGACACTATAGAAATGCTAGCTAGTTTTAAGATGAATAAGTGGTTTTCCATTGCTAATGAATTGCGATCTTGGATTGGCTAAAGCTCCCTCTTGAAATAGAGTTCGTGAGAACTGCAAAGTAGTGGTATTTGTGGTCATTTTAATACTTGTCTCCTCCAACCTTGACTCACGTCGAAAATAGTTGTCCAGGAATATAGAGGACATTCTACAGTAAATTATTGCAAAAAATTTAAAACAAGGGTTTTCTTCTCATCTCCTTACAAGTTGAAAGTCTACTAAAGATAGAAAGAGATTCAATTTCAAGAGTAACACGCTAAAAATCTAGCTATTTATGTTTTGAAACGCATGTAAGTAGGCTTTCCTGTTGAATAGTTTGTTTAAAAAAATTTAGAAAAGCTTGAGCATTGTGTATTCATCATTTATATTGTTGGGTCTTCATCTTTACACTTTTGTTCTTTTCTCATCTTTGTTTCCTCCCTCTTGTGATTTAATGTGCCTTGACCACCCAAAAATCAAGTTGTATGATCCACAAATGTTTTCTTAATTTTTTATAAATTGCTGACTATGCTATTGTATGTATTCATTACTATTGATTTATTGTGGCTTACTACAGGAACTACAAAAACATGGAAACCCTGATATAGTCATGGCTTTAGTTGGTAGCAAAGTCGATCTTCAAGAGCAACAAGAAGTACTAGTTCAAGTGAGTGGCAAACTTGAGTACTGGACGTTACTTACATCAACTTTTCCTTTGTATTTACAAATCAAGATTTAGTTCGCTAACTTGACACATTCATTTATTTATATCTTTTCCCCTGAAGGATGGCGTTGACTTTGCTGAGAAGAATGGAATGTTTTTTATTGAGACATCTGGAAAGACAATTGATGATATAAATTAACTGTTTGAGGTATGTTCAGAACACAAAATATTTGATTTTTTGTTGATCAATTAATGAAAGGAAAACCACTGCCTCTCTATGAAAGGCTACCCATATCTATAATTAGAAGGTAAACATACCATTGTATTTGACCATGTATATCATTTATTATCATTTATAGTTTTGAAAAAAATAAAAAATAAAAATAAATATTGATTTGAACAACATATTTTAGTAAACTTCAAAAATAAAAAAAAACTTACAATACTAAATGTTAACATCATTAGTTCTTGTCTTCCAATGTAACAAACTATTTTTGTTTTAGGAAACTTATGCTATACAATGTGTTGTTATCAGGGCTTCCTCAAATCGTTGGGTTGGGACTTTGTTGAACTGTCTCGAGTATTTATTTTCATGACTTAACATTCTAGTTGTTTCCTTCTAGATGCCCCTTTCTCATGCATTTAGTACTATGATAATTTAAATTAGTTATATGTATTTTTAAATTGGTAGTTCCTTAAGAAACTTGAATTCGAGGTGTTGACGCTCCAAAATCACCAAACGGCGTCGGTTTAGCACGAAACTTGGCACACACGGCCGCCTAGGCACGAGAGACTTGTGAGAGAAGACGAGACTCGAATCGGCTTCCCAGTTTGGGAGTTAGAGCCGGATTTCACTTTAGGCAAACTAGTTCCTTAAGAAACATGAATTCGAGGTGTTGACGTCCCAAAATCACCAAACGGCGTCGGTTTAGCACGAAACTTGGCACACACGACCGCCTAGACACGAGAGACTTATGGGAGAAGACGGGACTCGAATCGGTTTCCCGGTTTGGGAGTTAGAGCCGGATTTCACTCTAGGCAAACTAGTTCCTTAAGAAACTTGAATTTGAGGTGTTGACGCCCCAAAATCACCAAATGGGGTTGGTTTAGCATGAAACTTGGCACACACGACCGCCTAGGCATGAGAGACTTGTGGAAGAAGACGGAACTCTAATCGAGTTCTCGGTTTGGGAGTTAGAACCGGATTTCACTCTAGACAAACTAGTTCCTTAAGAAACTTGAATTCGAGATGTTGACGCCCCAAAATCACCAAACGGGGTTAGATTAGCATGAAACTTGGTACACACGACCGCCTAGGCACGAGAGACTTGTGGGAGGAGACGGGGCTCGAATTGGCTTCCCGGTTTGGGAGTTAGAGTCGGATTTCGATCTAGGCAAACTGGTTCCTTAAGAAATTTGAATTCAAGGTGTTGACTCCCCAAAATCACCAAACAGCATCGGTTTAGCACGAAACTTGGCACACACGACTGCCTAGACACGAGAGACTTGTGAGAGAAGACGGGACTCCAATCAGGTTCCCGATTTGGGAGTTAGAGCCGGATTTTATTCTTGGCAAACTAGTTCCTTAAGAAACTTGAATTCGAGGCAGTGACAACCCAAAATCACCAAACGATGTCAGTTTAGCACAAAACTTGACACACACAACCGCCTAGGCACAAGAGACTTGTGGGAGAAGAAAGGACTCCAATCAGGTTCCTGATTTGGGAGTTAGAGCTGGATTTCGGTCTAGGCAAACTAGTTCATTAAGAAATTTGAATTGGAGGTGTTGAAGCCCCAAAATTTCCAAACGACGTCGGATTAGCATGAAACTTGGCACACACAACCGCCTAGGCACGAGAGACTTGTGGGAGAAGACGGGACTCCAATCGGGTTCCCATTTTTGGAGTTAGAGCCGGATTTCACTCTAGATAAACTAATTCCTTAAGAAACTTGAATTCAAAGTGTTGACGTCCCAAAATCACCAAACGGTGTCGGTTTAGCACGAAACTTGGCATACACGACCGCCTAGGCACGAGAGACTTGTGCGAGAAGACGGGACTCCAATCAGGTTCCGGGTTTGGGAGTTAGAGCCGGATTTCACTCTAGGCAAACTAGTTCATTAAGAAATTTGAATTGGAGGTGTTGACGCCTAAAAATCTCCAAACGGCGTTGAATTAGCACGAAACTTGGCACACACGACCGCCTAGGCATGAGAGACTTGTGGGAGAAGACGGGACTCCAATTGGGTTCTCGATTTGGGAGTTAGAGCCGGATTTCACTCTAGGCCAACTAGTTCCTTAAGAAACTTGAATTCGAGGTGTTAACGCCCCAAAATCTCAGGCAAACTAATTCTTTAAGAAACTTGAATTCGAGGTGTTGACACCCCAAAATCTCCAAATGGCGTCGGATTAGCACGAAACTTGGCACACACGACCGCCTAGGCACGAGAGACTTGTGGGAGAAGACGAGACTCCAATCGGGTTTTCGGTTTGAGTGTTAGAGTCAGATTTCACTATAGGCAAACTAGTTCCTTTAGAAACTTGAATTCGAGCTGTTGACATCCCAAAATCACCAAACAACGTCGGTTTAGCACGGAACTTGGCACATACGACCACCTAGGCACAAGAGACTTGTGGGAGAAGACGGGACTCCAATCGGGTTCCCGGTTTGGGAGTTTGAGCCGAATTTTCGTCTAGCCAAAATTATTTACTTAATTATCTTTGTAATTATATATTAGTTAATTTTTTTTATGTTTTTTTGTAATTAAAATATTAACACATAATTATATTGTCATTACTTATTTTTATTTTTTGTTTTCAGATATTTCCCGAGTAACAGTTTGCTTCTTGTGGAATGCAGGCGTGTGAAGATTGCGATTAACTTTTGTTTTTGTTACCCACGGAAGAATCATGAGGGAAACTTTTGTTTTTGATTTACGTTATTTCGAATTGTGAAAAACATCATGTATTTAAACATTGTATATGTATTATGCAATATTATGTAGTGAGATAATTTTGCTAATGTGTTGTAATGAATGCAATAATATTTTTATTATGGGTGAATTGTTATTTTTATACTGAAATTTTTATATTATTTTGTAATTATTGATTTCTTTTTCAGTTATTTTTCATTTAATACAGGTAATTTTCATATGTTTAATAATTTTATTGCAGTTTTTTTTTTTTTAGATGGCACCACATTGCCGTCGCAAATGATATTGGCAAAGTTGTGACAAAAACCTTTTGCGACAGTATTCTTTGCCGTCGCAAATAATCTTTTAGCGACGGCATGTCGTGCTGTCTCAAATAATTTTTTAATGACGGCAGGTACCCCGTCACAATAAAAACACTTTCGCAACGGCATTTTTTGTCGTCGCAAATAACACTTTTAGCGACGGCACCACAGTGCTGTCTTAACATATTATTGGTGACGGCAGAATTCCATCGCAAAAAGGCAACTTTGCCGTCACAAAAAAAAAGGTGATGGCATTGTGCCGTCGCTAAAACTTTTTAGCAACGCCCTTTGTTGCGACCCCCCACTTGCCGTCGCTAAAAGTCATCTACCGTCGCGAAAAAGCTTTGGAGACGGCATTTTGAGTATTTGCAATGGCATTTTGCCGTCGCAAAAAATCGAAATTTTTGTAGTTTTGCTTGTTAATATCGAAGAGGGGGTGTTGTTGTGACAGTTACTATTGTGCTCCTTGGGAGATGTTTTTTCGAGTGTTTTTTGATGATCTGAACCGTTCAGATTGTAGGGTTCATTGAGTAGATCATCTATACCAAAAATCAAGTTGATTGGATATTTGTAACCCTATAACCAAAGCACATTTGTTTCTATAAAAATTAACAGTTAACATAACTTTCATAAATTTTTAAAAACAATTGGGATCTAATCATGGGGTTATGAATAACCGATTAATTTGATTTTTTTCAACAATAATATTCTTGACGAACCTTACGAGATGAACGGTTCAGATTATTAAAAAACACTCAAGAAAATCTTCCAAAAAAGAGCAGCAGTAACTATTGTACTTTAAGGTACAACCGCCCTTATCCTGATATTACAGTTAATACACACATGGAGCTTCTTTTAAGTCAACTCTCATTCTTGTTGCTAGCTCTATACAGGACTAGGCCTCTCCAATGTCATCGTCGACACATTTAGAGTTGTCTTTTGTTTTTTACGCCATTACGTTATTAAGAAAGATACCACCATCCCATCCTTCACCTCTTCATAAATTTTGATTTATTGCTTTCTTTCCACTAATAATAACTATTCTCAAAAAATAAAATAAAATAAAATTTAAAAGAAAAAAATCCTTTTCGGCCGATGGGCCACTACCTACGTTCAAGTTTTATCCTAACCTATCTCAAACTCGGATTAAGGACTAGGGTGTTTTAAATATAAGAAAATCCTTCTAAAATAATCTCAATCTTTCTATCACCTCTCTCATTACTTCATTTTGAGCGTGTATTTGACATAAAAATAAGAATAAATTACACTTGCCCTCGTGAGATTTAAAAAAAATATATAGTTGGCCTCCCTTGGGATATAATTATATTAACCTCTCTCAAAATTTTAATTTAAATAACATTTAAGTCATTTTTTTATCAATAATTCATTAGTTATATAAATGAAAAAATGTTATTATCATTTTTTTTTTTTTACTAAAATCATCTTTATTTATTTGAGTCTCTACCCACCATTGGTATTAGTTTTGATCGTTTTAATCATACTAAAAAGGAGGTTAGTGTAATTAATAAAAAAAATAAAAAAATGAGACCAACTGTATTTTCTCCAAATTAAAAAAAAAATGAGTATAATTTATACTAAAAATAATTATTAAGTCAATTGAGTAATAGATTATGTTAATTTGACTTAAAAATTTAACAAATTTCATAAATATGCTTAAATTGTAACTTGTTTAATTTGCTTTAATCAAATCGAACTGAAATGATGATTTTTTTCATAGTACATGTAATCGAATAATAAATCAATCAAGTTTAGTTTAAAATTTAACTAGTTTGATATTGATGTCAAATGCATTTTAACGAAACAAGTATACCACTATAAAAGTTATTAAACTCATCTTTATAAGAGTTAAATTGGAGACCTCACATCGTAGAAGATACTACACAACCATTAAGTCAAATAATATTGAGTAATTTTATTTACACACTGCAAAAGCTCTCAATACACATTATTTGTATTATTTGAATATCATTTCCAAAAACACCATTTGACAAACGAAACTAAGGACTGGTTTGACATGTTTAAAAAAAGTTAAAAAGTTAAAAAGTCAAAAAGTCACTATCTTATTTAAGTCACATCACCTCTCTAACACATCACTTCAAACCCAACCCATATTTTATAAAAAGTCAAAAAAGTGTACTTATTTAGAACATCCCAAACAAGCCCTAAATTGTTCCAACATAAATATTGTTGGTTGATATCTAAAAATTGATGTTTGAACATTTAATTTTTGTTCAAAAATTTATATCAAAACAATAGAAAATGGTATGTATTAAAATTTTATGTAGTGTGAGATAAAATTAACCAAAAATGAAACATGTGTTGTTATAATACAAAAAAATTACCATTTTAGATATATAAAAGAAATAAGAAGACTAATACTTATGAAAGTTAATTTGATAATCTAATATTATATCATTTCTTTTGTTTTTTTTATATAACTTAGCTAAACAATATAAGAGATAAATATTTTGAATGCGGCTATTAGCACCCATAAATTATTTTAGACTCCTTAATTTTTGCGAAATTCTATTTTCACATACCTAATGAACTTAAGGCCTATTGACGAAGCTCTGTAGGGAACAGTATAACGGGCGATTTCCAACAACGGAACTACAAGACTGTGTTGGTTCGATTGCTGAAGTGAAGCCCTTCTCTCGAACTAGATATGAGGTATGGAGCTGTCTCCCTCTCTCTGTCGCCCTCTCTGTGTCTCTGGCCTCTTCACTTCAGCTATTTTCCATCAACTAAACCCCCATCCTAACTTCAACCGCTCTACGCTTCGCTCAAACGAAAACCCCTCCATTGGCAACTAACCTTTCTCTTTCTCAAGCGAGTGTTTGTGTTTGCACAAATAACTAAACCGTGTGAAAATATCATGTTTGTGTTTGTGTTAACATTTTTCGGTTATCAAGTAATTGTTTGTACTAATGTCATGTGCAGTATGGCCCGAGCGGAAGTTAAAAGGGAAGGTGATGATTATGACATTCCAAATGAAACAAATGACATTCGTTTGATGAATGAAAGTCGGGTGGAACCTTATCATGGTTGCGAAGCTAGTCCGAGTAATGAAGAAGTAACCAACATGAATGTTGAAGATGGCGGAGCCGATGTGAAAAAAGAAATGGTTGACGATGCTCATGGCAATGACATGGTTGGTGATGTTGAACATGCTATTCTGGAACAGAAATTTGATTCGGTCGAAGATGGAGAAGCTTTCTACAATGCGTATGCTAAAGCCATGGGATTTAGTATACGAAAATCCAGATTTAACACAAATAAAGAGGGAAAGGTCGTTAGTAGGTTGTGGTTGTGTTCAAGGGAAGGTCAGAGATTACCAATATACTTGGACCGTGTTGCTGAGAAGAGTAGAGCTCCCAAGGCACTAACAAGAGTAGGTTACAAAGCCCAATTTCGCATACGGTACAATGCAGATGCAGATGCTGGTGAAGGGGGAAAGTATGTTGTGACTCACTTCGTCGCAGACCACAACCATGAATTGGCGAAACAACACTGTGTGATGTATCTGAGGTCACATCGCAGTTTAAACAACGCTGACAAAGCTCAAGCAATGGCTATGCGCAACGTCGGTGTGAAGACTAACCAAATCATGGACTATATGGTAAATCAATCCGGGTCTTATGAGAATGTTGGTTTCGTCTGTACTGATCTGCACAACCATATTCAAGCCGAACGTAGAGCAGAAGTTGAGGATGGTGATGCGCAGGGTGTGTTAGTTTACCTATGTGCAAAACTTGATGTTGATGCACGTTTTTTTTACAAGTATGATGTGTGTAACGATAACAAGTTACAAAATCTGTTCTGGACAGATTCGAAATCACGGGCCGACTACGCAAAGTTTGGTGATGTGTTGATATTTGACTCAACTTACAGAACCAATGCATACAAGAAACCGTTTGTCATGTTGGCTGGTGTGACTAGCCACTTTAGGACCACGATATTTGCATGTGTTTTGCTAGCTAATGAGACAATTGAGACATACACATGGGTTTTGGAAACATTTATGGAGGCGATGGGCAATAAAGCACCTGTGTCCGTACTGACAGATGGGGATAAGTCGATGCGAGAGGCAATCAGAAGAGTATTTCCAGATACAAGACATCGATTATGTAATTGGCATCTTGGGAAAAATGCTGTTTCAAATGTTCACATAAGTGGCTTTGCACATGCTTTCAAGCAGTGCATGGACATGGAAACGGATGAGACAAAGTTTGAGCATGGCTGGACGACAATGGTCGAAAAATTTGGACTTCAAACCAACAGTTGGGTGTTGGAGACATATGAGAAGTGTCATATGTGGGCTGAGGCATATATGCATGGACATTTCTTTGCTGGGATGAAGAGCACTCAGCACTTGGAGTGTATGAATGTTTATTTCAATCCCTTCCTCCAACACAAATTGAAGCTATATGAATTTGTTAGGCACTATGATCGGGCTCTTGCAAGGATAAGGTATAACGAGGCTGGAGATGATGCTGAAACAAATAACACTTTTTCGATATTGATTACTCCATTGCGAGATATAGAGAGACATGGAGCTGAGCTATTCACCCAAAATATATTTAGAATGTTCTGTGATGAAATCTTAGAAGAGAGGAAGTTGAATGTCAATGACGTGTTCCCTTTGCCGGATGGTCAGAAATGCTACTATATTCATAAGTACAAAGTGAAGGACAGATCATGGATAGTAACACACAGTCCAATGGATGCTGCAATGAGATGTTCTTGCATGAAGTTTGAGTCATTGGGGCTACCTTGCTATCACATGATATGTGTTATGAAAGCCAAAAATTTAACACAAATTCCCCCAACTTGTGTGCCGCATAGATGGACAAGGGCTGCAAGCAAGGATGGCCAGCAATGGCCTCAACCCTCAATTGATAGCACTACAACACAGACGGCCCGGTATGGGATATTGAGTTCTTCCTACAACGAAATGTGTTTATATGCCTCGCAATCAACGAAAGGTTTCAAAGAGGCTAGGGATGCATGTCTTCCAATGACGAACCAGATGAAGGAGTTATATGAGAGGAATCTGAACGATGAGAATGGAGACAAAGGGAAACATTCATTCCCTTGACAATTTGGAGTAGAAGATCCTGATGTTGTGAAGACAAAAGGGAACTCGGGATGGGCCTCGTCCAACTGTCGAAGACTAAGAAAATGTGGGAATTGCAAATGCATTGGGCACACAAAGCGAACATGTCCTAAGGATCGGTTTAGCCGAACAGTGGGTACTAACTCAGATGCAAATACACCCCACATAACTGACCGTGAGTACAATGCGGAGTCATTGCCCGTTCGCTGCAAAACTGGGTTGGTGGATCCAAGTACACCGCACATTAAGCAACGGCGACTATTTTTTGATGTTTCTCCTGATTCCAAGCAGCCTGTGGGCCAATACGGTAGTGTTGAAGCAGCAGTGTGGAAAAATGATTCGAACACAATTGATGAGGTGAATCAGGTAATTGTATAATTTGTATGATTTACTTATTCCCTTAATTTATTAGGCAGACAGTACTTAGTATACGAAAATCCAGATTTAACACAAATAAAGAGGGAAAGGTCGTTAGTAGGCTGTGGTTGTGTTCAAGGGAAGGTCAGAGATTACCAAAATACTTGGACCGTGTTGCTGAGAAGAGTAGAGCTCCCAAGGCACTAACAAGAGTAGGTTGCAAAGCCCAATTTCGCAGACGGTACGATGCGGATGCTGGTGAAGGGGGAAAGGATGTTGTGACTCACTTCGTCGCAGACCACAACCATGAATTGGCAGAACAACACTGTGTGATGTATCTGAGGTCACATCGCAGTTTAAACAGCAGTGACAAAGCTCAAGCAATGGCTATGCGCAATGTTGGTGTGAAGACTAGCCAAATCATGGACTATATGGTAAATCAGTCCGGGTCTTATGAGAATGTTGGTTTCATCCGCACGGATCTGCACAACCATATTCAAGCCGAATGTAGAGCAGAAGTTGAGGATGGTGATGCGCAGGGTGCGTTGGTTTACCTATGCGCAAAACTTGATGTTGATGCACGTTTTTTTTACAAGTATGATGTGTGTAACGATAACAAGTTACAAAATCTGTTCTGGGCAGATTCGAAATCGCGGGCCGACTACGCAAAGTTTGGTGATGTGTTGATATTTGACTCAACTTACAGAACCAATGCATACAAGAAACCATTTGTCATGTTGGCTGGTGTGACTAGCCACTTTAGGACCACCATATTTGCATGTGTTTTGCTAGCTAATGAGACAATTGAGACATACACATAGGTTTTGGAAACATTTATGGAGGCGATGGGAAATAAAGCACCTGTGTCCGTACTGACAAATGGGGATAAGTCGATGCGAGAGGCAATCAGAAGAGTATTTCCAGATGCAAGACATCGATTATGTAATTGGCATCTTGGGAAAAATGCTGTTTCAAATGTTCACATAAGTGGCTTTGCACATGCTTTCAAGCAGTGCATGGACATGGAAACGGATGAGACAAAGTTTGAGCATGGCTGGACGACAATGGTCGAAGAATTTGGACTTCAAACCAACAGTTGGGTGTTGGAGACATATGAGAAGCGTCATATGTGGGCTGAGGCATATATGCGTGGACATTTCTTTGCTGGGATGAAGAGCACTCAGCGCTCGGAGTGTATGAATGCTTATTTCAATCCCTTCCTCCAACACAAATTGAAGCTATATGAATTTGTTAGGCACTATGATCGGGCTCTTGCAAGGATAAGGTATAACGAGGCTGGAGATGATGCTGAAACAAATAACACTTTTCCGGTATTGATTACTCCATTGCGAGATATAGAGAGACATGGAGCTGAGCTATTCACCCGAAATATATTTAGAATGTTCCGTGATGAAATCTTAGAAGAGGGGAAGTTGAATGTCAAGGACGTGTTCCCTTTGCCGGATGGTCAGAAATGCTACTATATTCATAAGTACAGAGTGAAGGACAGATCATGGATAGTAACACACAGTCCAATGGATGCTGCAATGAGATGTTCTTGCATGAAGTTTGAGTCGTTGGGGCTACCTTGCTGCCACATGATATGTGTTATGAAAGCTGAAAATTTAACGCAAATTCCCCCAACTTGTGTGCTGCATAGATGGACAAGGGCTGCAAGCAAGGATGGCCAGCAATGGCCTCAACCCTCAATTGATAGCACTACAACACAGACGGCCCGGTATGGGATATTGTGTTCTTCCTACAACGAAATGTGTTTCTATGCCTCGCAATCAACGGAAGGTTTCAAGGATGCTAGGGATGCATGTCTTCCAATGACGACCCGGATGAAGGAGTTATATGAGAGGAATTTGAACGGTGGGAATGGAGACAAAGGGAAACATTCATTCCGTCGACAATTTGGAGTAGAAGATCCTGATGTTGTGAAGACAAAAGGGAACCCAGGACGGGCCTCGTCCAACTGTCGAAGACCAAGAAAATGTGGGAATTGCAAATGCATTGGGCACACAAAGCGAACGTGTCCTAAGGTTCGGTTTAGCCGAACAGTGGGTAATAACTCAGATGCAGATACACCCCACATAACTGACCGTGAGTACAATGCGGAGTCATTGCCCGTTCGCTGCAAAACTGGGTTGGTGGATCCAAGTACACCGCACATTAAGCAACGGCGACTATTTTTTGATGTTTCTCCTGATTCCAAGCAGCCTGTGGGCCAATACGGTAGTGTTGAAGCAGCAGTGTGGAAAAATGATTCGAACACAATTGATGAGGTGAATCAGGTAATTGTATAATTTGTATGATTTACTTATTCCCTTAGCTATTGAAAACACATGGAAATAATGTATGTAGTTTTCATTTTGCACGGATTGCTGTACGTAACGTGTAAATAATTGGTTATGTACAATGCCAGGAAATGGCACAACGTTACTTATGTACAAGGCCACGAGTTGTAAATTTCCCATATTGTTTAGAGTGATGTTGTCATTTGTGTTTGCAGTGACTTGTCATTTTCAAAACTAACTGAAGGTGAGGTGAGATATATATGGGTTGTCTGTGTGTTGTTTTGGGTGGGAAATTGGCTTATGTCTGTATTCCAAGATTCCTATTGCGGGTTGCTTGTTTCTGTTCCATATTTGGTTGGATCTAACTGAAGGGTTTTTTTGCGGTGTGGTTTATCAACTAACGATGTGTTTCGCTTCGTATTGATTTGTTATGACTTGTGTCCGTAAATTAGTATTATATTTCGAGTAAAATACGAATTTTGTCCAAGTGGGTTTGCAAAATTACATACCAGCACATGCATTTTGTATATAATCCAAGTGGCAGTTAATTTTGGGTGTTACTTGGAGAAAGTAACCCAACGAACTCGTTACTTTATCTCCATGCCGATCGGTATATGAATTACGAGTTACGAACAGGAGTTGTGAAATTATTTAATGTTTACTATGGGTTTATTGTTAGTAAAATTATGGTGGGCCTATATGGACAGCAACGAAGCAGTAATTTAAAGTTGACAAGTTCAAGAAGAAAATCAAGCAATTGTGGTATTGGTTCAAATGCCTGAAATGGATGAAGACTTCTTTCGATGAAGTGATGGTAACAAAGTAGAAAGTAACAAAGTAGAAAGTAGAAAGTAAGTTGTTGTGTTGTTGTGTTGTTTGTAACAAAGTAGAAAGTAGAAAGTAAGTTGTTGTGTTGTTGTGTTGTTTGTAACAAAGTAGAAAGTAGAAAGTAAGTTGTTGTGTTGTTGTGTTGTTTGTAACAAAGTAGAAAGTAGAAAGTAAGTTGTTGTGTTGTTGTGTTGTTTGTAACAAAGTAGAAAGTAGAAAGTAAGTTGTTGTGTTGTTGTGTTGTTTGTAACAAAGTAGAAAGTAGAAAGTAAGTTGTTGTGTTGTTGTGTTGTTTGTAACAAAGTAGAAAGTAGAAAGTAAGTTGTTGTGTTGTTGTGTTGTTTGTAACAAAGTAGAAAGTAGAAAGTAAGTTGTTGTGTTGTTGTGTTGTTTGTAACAAAGTAGAAAGTAGAAAGTAAGTTGTTGTGTTGTTGTGTTGTTTGTAACAAAGTAGAAAGTAGAAAGTAAGTTGTTGTGTTGTTGTGTTGTTTGTAACAAAGTAGAAAGTAGAAAGTAAGTTGTTGTGTTGTTGTGTTGTTTGTAACAAAGTAGAAAGTAGAAAGTAAGTTGTTGTGTTGTTGTGTTGTTTGTAACAAAGTAGAAAGTAGAAAGTAAGTTGTTGTGTTGTTGTGTTGTTTGTAACAAAGTAGAAAGTAGAAAGTAAGTTGTTGTGTTGTTGTGTTGTTTGTAACAAAGTAGAAAGTAGAAAGTAAGTTGTTGTGTTGTTGTGTTGTTTGTAACAAAGTAGAAAGTAGAAAGTAAGTTGTTGTGTTGTTGTGTTGTTTGTAACAAAGTAGAAAGTAGAAAGTAAGTTGTTGTGTTGTTGTGTTGTTTGTAACAAAGTAGAAAGTAGAAAGTAAGTTGTTGTGTTGTTGTGTTGTTTGTAACAAAGTAGAAAGTAGAAAGTAAGTTGTTGTGTTGTTGTGTTGTTTGTAACAAAGTAGAAAGTAGAAAGTAAGTTGTTGTGTTGCTGTGTTGTTGTGTTGTTTGTAACAAAGTAGAAAGTAGAAAGTAAGTTGTTGTGTTGCTGTGTTGTTGTGTTGTTTGTAACAAAGTAGAAAGTAGAAAGTAAGTTGTTGTGTTGCTGTGTTGTTGTGTTGTTTGTAACAAAGTAGAAAGTAGAAAGTAAGTTGTTGTGTTGCTGTGTTGTTGTGTTGTTTGTAACAAAGTAGAAAGTAGAAAGTAAGTTGTTGTGTTGCTGTGTTGTTGTGTTGTTTGTAACAAAGTAGAAAGTAGAAAGTAAGTTGTTGTGTTGCTGTGTTGTTGTGTTGTTTGTAACAAAGTAGAAAGTAGAAAGTAAGTTGTTGTGTTGCTGTGTTGTTGTGTTGTTTGTAACAAAGTAGAAAGTAGAAAGTAACAAAGTAGAAAGTAGAAAGTAACAAAGTAGAAAGTAGAAAGTAACAAAGTAGAAAGTAGAAAGTAACAAAGTAGAAAGTAGAAAGTAACAAAGTAGAAAGTAGAAAGTAACAAAGTAGAAAGTAGAAAGTAACAAAGTAGAAAGTAGAAAGTAACAAAGTAGAAAGTAGAAAGTAACAAAGTAGAAAGTAGAAAGTAACAAAGTAGAAAGTAGAAAGTAACAAAGTAGAAAGTAGAAAGTAGAAAGTAAGTTGTTGTGTTGCTGTGTTGTTGTGTTGTTTGTAACAAAGTAGAAAGTAGAAAGTAACAAAGTAGAAAGTAGAAAGTAACAAAGTAGAAAGTAGAAAGTAACAAAGTAGAAAGTAGAAAGTAACAAAGTAGAAAGTAGAAAGTAACAAAGTAGAAAGTAGAAAGTAACAAAGTAGAAAGTAGAAAGTAACAAAGTAGAAAGTAGAAAGTAACAAAGTAGAAAGTAGAAAGTAACAAAGTAGAAAGTAGAAAGTAACAAAGTAGAAAGTAGAAAGTAACAAAGTAGAAAGTAGAAAGTAGAAAGTAAGTTGTTGTGTTGCTGTGTTGTTGTGTTGTTTGTAACAAAGTAGAAAGTAGAAAGTAACAAAGTAGAAAGTAGAAAGTAACAAAGTAGAAAGTAGAAAGTAACAAAGTAGAAAGTAGAAAGTAACAAAGTAGAAAGTAGAAAGTAACAAAGTAGAAAGTAGAAAGTAACAAAGTAGAAAGTAGAAAGTAACAAAGTAGAAAGTAGAAAGTAACAAAGTAGAAAGTAGAAAGTAACAAAGTAGAAAGTAGAAAGTAACAAAGTAGAAAGTAGAAAGTAACAAAGTAGAAAGTAGAAAGTAGAAAGTAAGTTGTTGTGTTGCTGTGTTGTTGTGTTGTTTGTAACAAAGTAGAAAGTAGAAAGTAACAAAGTAGAAAGTAGAAAGTAACAAAGTAGAAAGTAGAAAGTAACAAAGTAGAAAGTAGAAAGTAACAAAGTAGAAAGTAGAAAGTAACAAAGTAGAAAGTAGAAAGTAACAAAGTAGAAAGTAGAAAGTAACAAAGTAGAAAGTAGAAAGTAACAAAGTAGAAAGTAGAAAGTAACAAAGTAGAAAGTAGAAAGTAACAAAGTAGAAAGTAGAAAGTAACAAAGTAGAAAGTAGAAAGTAGAAAGTAAGTTGTTGTGTTGCTGTGTTGTTGTGTTGTTTGTAACAAAGTAGAAAGTAGAAAGTAACAAAGTAGAAAGTAGAAAGTAACAAAGTAGAAAGTAGAAAGTAACAAAGTAGAAAGTAGAAAGTAACAAAGTAGAAAGTAGAAAGTAACAAAGTAGAAAGTAGAAAGTAACAAAGTAGAAAGTAGAAAGTAACAAAGTAGAAAGTAGAAAGTAACAAAGTAGAAAGTAGAAAGTAACAAAGTAGAAAGTAGAAAGTAACAAAGTAGAAAGTAGAAAGTAACAAAGTAGAAAGTAGAAAGTAGAAAGTAAGTTGTTGTGTTGCTGTGTTGTTGTGTTGTTTGTAACAAAGTAGAAAGTAGAAAGTAACAAAGTAGAAAGTAGAAAGTAACAAAGTAGAAAGTAGAAAGTAACAAAGTAGAAAGTAGAAAGTAACAAAGTAGAAAGTAGAAAGTAACAAAGTAGAAAGTAGAAAGTAACAAAGTAGAAAGTAGAAAGTAACAAAGTAGAAAGTAGAAAGTAACAAAGTAGAAAGTAGAAAGTAACAAAGTAGAAAGTAGAAAGTAACAAAGTAGAAAGTAGAAAGTAACAAAGTAGAAAGTAGAAAGTAGAAAGTAAGTTGTTGTGTTGCTGTGTTGTTGTGTTGTTTGTAACAAAGTAGAAAGTAGAAAGTAACAAAGTAGAAAGTAGAAAGTAACAAAGTTTTGCCACCCTCGGGTGGGCTTAGAAAATATGATTTTGCCACTCTTAAGTGGGCTTAAAACCCGCATTTTTCTCGCAGAAAATATTCAGATAATCCAACCTTCACCCACAGGCATTCAGGCAGGTATATCACATAAGCACATAGCCTCATGGTAAGCATGCTATCATGGCAGTCACTCACACACATGCAAGGATGCTAAAACATAAACACTTACCGAGTATTCCAAGCCAAAACAGAAGCTATGTTAGAAATCCATGCATGATCCTAACTATGCTGAAATGCCTAATGCAACATATGTAGGAATGCAACTATAGGCTCGGCCATTCTAAAGATGGCATGTGAAATGCTACAACTAACAAGTATTCAACTCGGAATAGAAATACAATGCAGTTAGTATGATGCGCCGAGCCCAGTGCATGCAAAACAAATGAATGAATGCAATCATGCGGGCATAAATATGCTAATTGAAACATGTCTTAATCTAACCATCATAAGCTGGTAAATAAAAGGGAGAAAGACGTGGGGTTGGAAGACATACATCACACGCACGCACACTTATTACAATTGTGTCCTCGCTCGGAGGGTCCGAATAAATAATACAGTCCGAATAAACAATTAACTACTCTAGCTAATTAAATATTACAAAACCCTAATTAATTAACAAATTAACTAGGAAAGAAAAATAAACTAGTATGCAAATCCATGGATCGCCTCAGCTCTGTTCCGAATGATAAAAGATGCATGCATGCTCGCGTCGCCTCGTCGGAAAATTCCTCGCGATGCCCCGATTTGCCTCTGTTTGCAATTAATCCCGGAATGTTGTGCAAAGCTCTAGAAGGCTGCTGATTTCTGGTTTGTTGCAACAGAGAGCAAGAAAGGGGCATGGCAAAGTATTTTCACATATGTATGCACACCCCGATCCTCGTGCCACCAATCACGCATCCCGATGCATGGTGGCCGAAGAGTCGAATTGCACGACTCGATGTGAAATGAATGCACATAAAAACGCAACAAGACCTAAACTCCATCATGGGTAATCCGGAGTGTCAGCGATCGGGAATTAAGACACGTTTCGTCACTTTGAGTACGAAACGTCCCTCGTTTCCCGTGTTTGGGCTAACTCCTATCCCAAACACAATGCAATGAGTTGGCATACACAATGCGACTAACATGCAACCTAGCATACGCAATGTAATGGACTAAAATGGCATACACAATGCACGATGGACTTACACCAATATGAGTGGGTTAAAGAGCCTAACATAGCTAGGTTAAGAGATAATTGAGCATGCCATGACGTTGTTAGGATCTCATATAAAGGATCGACCCTAAGGAACAACATGTAACTCTAACAAAGCATGGAAATGGATGACATATGGCATATAATGACACAAATTCCAGCTCTGGAATAGCATATAAGATGATCTCGAAACATGCAAACGACTCACACAATGCATGCTAGATGGCCCGGATACCGAAACTAGTGAAGTGCGTTAGACTAGGGGTACACAAAGCAATGCACAAATGGAAAAACCACCCCCAAATAGACCCTAGGTAGGTCCAAGACAGTGGGAAAATGGCCTAAAATGATGGCTCAAAGTGCATGGAAATGAAGCTCATTCAATGGTCTGAAAACGAGGCATTTATGCACAACTCTCAAATGCATTTAAAGAGTGGAAAACATGACAATATGGCATGCATGTAAGCTCTGAAATATGATGTGTAATGGCCCCAAAACATGAAAACACCTCAGCATATGTATGTAATAGACCTCGAAGCTCAAAACTAAGCATGGATATTGAACTACAAGCATGCAAAACAAGCATCATTCGACCATGAGACCCAAAAACAGAGCTAGGGTAGTCCAAAATATGCACAAAATCAGTTTAAGGCATGGCCAAAAAGTGCTAAAATCAAGGGTCAACAAAGCATGCAAAGAAAGCTAGTGAACCATGAGTTGTACTACAACTATATGAAGCATATGAGAGCTCACCAAACCAACAAAAAATAGAAGTATGCCATGCCAAAATATACCCAAAAACCCATTGAAACTCAGTCAATGCATGGAAGAATGATAGGCTCCTTTGGAAGGCCATGCAAGGGGTTATTTACACATGTATGATGGACACACAAAATGGCAAAACAACCTCTGGAAAGAGGTTATGAGGGTCCTAAAACCCACCAAAAAGGTCCTGAAATTAGTCTAGGAAGCAGGCAAGTGAAAGCCCCTGAATTGGATTGTTCTACACATGCATAATAGACACTTTATATGGAAAAATGGGCTCTGGAAAGAGCCTATGAAGACCTTAAAACTCACCAAATAGGGCCTGAAATATGGCTTTGAAACAGGCAAGTAGGAGTCCCTTTGGAAGGCCAACAAAGCTAGTAAACAAATCAAGGGGTGAGAGGGTCACCCCTCTCTGATTTTAGGGCTCAAAAACGATTCACGTCTAAATCGTTGTGTGATTCCATCTGGAGGATTGACGATTTTCTCCCATATGATGAGCCTCATTTTTTTCATTTCGATTTTCCGGAGGTTGGTATTGAAAGGGATGAACGACTATCCCGAAAATTGAAGCTGTTAGGACTCTATATACACGGTGTAGTTTTGCGTCAAACTGGTGGTCTCTCCGAAGTTGCTGCTGATACGCCTGGCCTCGAAAGCGATATGTGTGATGCCCCTACTCAGGCTGCGGAACAAACTGTGGACATTGATCCATCTGGTATACTTGACAATGGCCAATGTGAATTTGTCGTTGTGTTAGACCGGCTTCCTAATCCTGCATATATGCCAAAGTTTGAAGATGTTTTCCTGTGGTCCAGTGGTGACCCACGAACTGGTTGTATGTTCAGGGGCACAGAAATTGACCGTTTTGTTATTTTGCGGTGTGTCCCTGTTCTAATGCCGCCGCAATCAAATGATGAATATCCAGTTGTTAGCCGTCAAGGCGTTAAAACATTTATCAACATCGAAAAAAATATTGTATCCAAATTCCGCGATAGTTTAGGTCAATTTAGCAATGCGTACAATAATATTGTAAAAAACGTAATTATTTGTTATTTTGTGTGAGAATGTCGTACAAAATCGATTGTAAGAGCGCATCTGAATTGTAGATTGAAGTATTGTTACTAGTAAAATAATTTCTTATTATTACAAATATTAGTTACAAATTATTTTACAATTGCCTCCGTTGTACATTTGCTTTCTGGGCTGATGTAGATCCTTCCACTGCTGCTTTTACAGCTTCTCCTATTAATTTAGACACCTCGTCTGTAGTGAGTCTTGATGATTCAGAATCATCAATCTCCCCGTTGTATGGCCAGTGCTCAATGGTATCCATGGATGTACAGTTCTGCAAAGCGGACCCCCCCCCGCGCCACGTGTCGTCCCCCGATTGGTGCTCCCTTCCGCATTTTGTGGCGTGTTGTCGGCTAGGGCTTCCGCTCCGCGCCCAGATCTGCGGCCAAGATTAAAAGTCTAAAAAGGCAAGCGCCGCTCCCAAATCCAGCGGCCAGGATTAAAAATCTAAAAAGGCAAGCGCAGGCGGGAAAATATATAAGCCAAAATAATTGGGGGAGTTTGAATTATTTTGCAAATGGATTGCGGAGATCTGGTGTTTCCGGACGTTAGTCAATTAAACTACAGAAACATAGTAAAAAAAAGATTCACGTCTAAATCGTTGTGTGATTCCATTTGGAGGATTGACGATTTTCTCCCGTATGATGAGCCTCATTTTTTCAATTTTGATTTGCCGGAGGTTGGTGCTGAAAGAGATGAACGACAATCCCGAAAATTGAAGCTGTTAGGACTCTACATTCAGGGTGTAGTTTTACGTCAAACTGGTGGTCTTTCCGAACTTGCTGCCGATACACCTGGACTGGAAAGCGACATGCGTGATGCCCCTACTCAGGCTGTGGAACAAACTGCGGACATTGATCTATCTGGTATACTTGACAATGGCCAATGTGAATTTGTCGTTGTGTTGGACCGGTTTCCTAATCCTGCGTATACGCCCAAGTTTGAAGATGTTTTCCTATGGTCCAATGGTAACCCACGAACTGGTTGTATGGTTAGGGGCACTGAAATAGACTATTTTGTTGTATTACGGAGTGTCCCCGTTGTTATGCCGCCGTAATCAAATGAATATCCAATTGTTAGCCGTCAAGGCGTTAAAACATTTATCAACATCGGAAAAAATGTTGCATCAGAATTCCGCGCTAGTTTAGGTCAATTTAGCGGCGCGTACAATAATATTGTAAAAAACTCATTTATTTTTTATTTTGTGTGGGAATGTCGCACAAAATCAATTGTAAGAGCGCATTTGAATTGCAAATTGAAATATTGTTATTAATAAAATAATTGATTACAAATTGTTTTATAATTGTCTCCATTGTACATTTGTTTTCTGGACTGATGCGGATCCTTCCACTGCAGCCTTTACAGCCTCTGAAATTAATTTAGACACCTCATCTGTATTCAGTCGTGATGATTCGGAGTTATTGGATCTGGCCTCACTTACTGATGGGCCTATGTCCACTAGGCCGCTAGGCTGATTAATTGGCCCAGTGTTGAATATTGATGGACCGCGGGTCGGCATAATCATGTCGCGCCGACTGAATGATTCAGGCCCATCCCGAATAGAACTTGATGACAATCGTGCCGCCATTATCCTTTGGGCCGCAGAACCGTATTGGCCGATTGGTGCTGACAATGTCATTGTGGATCGAAAACGTGATTCGGAATTACAGCGTGATAGTCTTGCCTTCGCCACTTTCCGCTCCACGTGCCAAATATCCACGTGGCTGTTATTGAATACTTTGGACAAAACAGTTATTAATGGCGGCCGATAAGTAATTTCATCTGGAAAAGCTGATGTTTGGAAAGCCAACGTGGCTTTCATTTTGAAATATTTTACACCGTCATTGATGTTTGTTTGTAGCAATCTGTACGACGCTGTCCATGGGCATCCGTTCTTATCTGCAGCAGCATACGCGTTTCCATAATATGTGATGTCTACTGGGCATGAAACTGGAAAAGTAAATCGAGCCTGTAATTGATCATCCGCTCATAATCGTGTGTCCCGTACTTCGACTTCGACGCGGCCAGTCGAATTAAATGGACATTGTGGCCTATAGCTTAGCTTGCGTTTGTCAATTATCATTGATTTGAATGTGAACTTCTGCCACATCGCATCTCCTATCTTTGGATTTGCTATTGATATATTGGAAACCGACAGGTTCGATGTGGCATCTATTATTTCGATTTCCAAATCCCCCTCATCGTTTTGGTGGAGGTTATCTGTAAGATCGGCTTGTTGTATTTCTTCTGACATTGTGCTAGCGCAGTGGTCTACTTGAATTGTCAGACACAAAATTCTCTTATGTCGTATGGATGCCTAATACATGTTCTTATAGATAGGAGTTCATAAAGTTGGGAAAATAATTAATTTAAAGCGACGTCGCATTGGGCATATATGAGGAAGATGTTCTTGTTTTGGACTCTAAAACGACGTCGCATTGATGCCATAACTCACTCTCAAATGACTTGGGACCACATAATTATTATTCTGGCCACATCGACCTGAGGGACCACAATGACGACGCTTTCTACAACATAATCGATGATGTGGCCCCATAATTTTTGAAACATTGGCGCGAGTTTATTGGAGCGCAACGGGATTTTTTTTCAAATTGTAAATATGCCCGCCCAAAGAAAATAACGGGCGGGATTCCAAGTATTATATTATGCAACCCCGGAGCTGACTCCAATTACAAAGAGTTTTCGAAAAAACATGAACACACCAGGCTCAAAGCATGGACGATCCGAAACGCAGAATTTTATACAGTCAAGGAACCCCTGTTCGCCAGAACCAATCAAGAAGAGGCATCGTAATGCCAAGAAGAAGGCCCAACGCAGGAAGATATTCCACTTCCAATGCGGCTGTTCAATATTCCATACGAACGGTTGCGTCGAACCACATACATTGGAGAGAGAGGACACTGTCAGGGGTCTTTTACGATACTTTGAAGAACCCGATGTGGTTCAAAGCAGTGGACATGTCCAGACCAACCAATCAGGGGGTGTACAAGATAGATTGCCTCTTCAACTACAACCTCCGAAAAGCATTGAGAATCCGGACGTTTACCGCGACAATGTATACATGGCTGACATCCAGTGGTCGCAGAAGCCTGTCGGAGACTATATTTACCCAGCTTATTGCACGCAGGATGACGAACAAATTATCCAGCTTTGGGATTATTAGCCCTGTAAATTATTGTCTCGCACTGACCATTGTACTCGACGAGCTTTCATATTATGTAAAAGATTGGCGATGGGAAAATTTTTATGAAAATTTTTATGATTAAATAAAAATGCGATCTTATTGAATTGATGTCATCTTAAACGAGATTTAATATTTCTGAGCAGGTTTAAGCTGGATAAATGGGCTGTAATTGGTAAACTGACAAACGGACCAATTACAATAAGTGAGGCCCATTTAATGTTTATTAAGAACAATTAAAACAGGCCCAAAGACATGGCACAGCAGCCCATTGGATATAGGCCCATCAATAAGCGGCCCATCAGTAAGCGGCCCATCCAAACTATGAAACAAGTGGACACTAAAGAGAAGGCCCAAATTTTATTGCGCTTAAAACAGTTACAAAATAATAATTTATATTTTATTTTTATGATCCGAACATCCACAACCAGAACGCACAGGCTAATTTTCTGAAGGCGCGGTGATGTAGCAAACATCAGCGGCGGAACACCTATCTGCACGTTGCTCCATCGTCTGCATAATTGGAGTCGTCGCCGGGGTTTCTGTTTCGAAAACCGCTTTCTGACCGGCGAATAGAGCATCTTCTTGCCGCTGTAAGGCGTTGATGAGCCGGATTAATATTTCGGCGTTGTTTTCGCCGACGACTAACAAGGACCAATGCAGCAGTAATAGATCCGGCTCGTATTTTAAAATCAACCGCTGAAATTGGCCTAGATCTCCGTAATCCATTTGCAAAATAATTCAAACTCCCCCAATTATTTTGGCTTATATATTTTCCCGCCTGCGCTTGCCTTTTTAGATTTTTAATCCTGGCCGCTGGATCTGGGAGCGGCGCTTGCCTTTTTAGACTTTTAATCCTGGCCGTAGATCTGGGAGCGGAGCAGAAGCCCTAGCTGACAACACGCCACAAAATGCGTAAGGGAGCACCAATCGGGGGACGACACATGGCGCGGGGGGAGCGTCCCAGGTAATATTAGTGGGACGATCCGGGGCACCTATATAACTCACTCCCTAACTCTCTTCCGGGGGTAAAGTTTTTCAGAGAGTGACTTGCGTCATCCGAGAGAGTAAGTGACGTCATTTGAGAGTGAGTTATGGCATCAATGCGACGTCGTTTTAGAGTCCAAAACAGGAACATCTTCCTCACATATGCCCACTGTTCTATACCTAAAGAGAGATTGTTAGAGAAAATTAGAACGCTGTTCACAACCAGGCCACCAAATTATGTGAGGGCTGCACATGAATTACACGAAGATAGGCAACCACATCTCCATGTCCTTGTTCAATTTTCATACCGTTTTCAGATGCAGAATGAACGGTTCTTCGACGTTACTCACGATCGAACCAGTCGCCATTTCCATCCGAACGTACAAGGGGCCTGCAACCAACAGAATGTGCTGGAATACATCTCCAAACACGGGGATTACACGGAATGGGGTGAATTCTGTGAGAGAAGCCGCTGCGCTAACCAGAGTAACAAAGAAAATATACATCGCGATGCCTTTGCCGCCAGCACCAAGGACGAAGCACTGGCAGTGGTACGAAATGGCGATCCAAAATGTTTCTGGTTAAATTATGACAAGTTGTCATCAAATTATGACCGGATTTCATTCAATCCACCATTGCCGTATGTTCATCCATTTACAGACACAGTATGGATCGTTCCAACAGCAATACAGCAATGGGTTACAGACAATATTAAAGACGAAGCCCAAAGACCGCACAGGCCCAAGAGCATTATAATTGAAGGCCCGTCTAGAATTGGAAAAACATGTTGGGCCCGATCTTTGGGACCACATAATTATTATTCTGGCCACATCGACCTGAGGGACCACAAGGACGACGCTTTCTACAACATAATCGATGATGTGGCCCCACAATTTTTGAAACATTGGCGCGAGTTTATTGGAGCGCAACGGGATTTTTTTTCAAATTGTAAATATGCCCGCCCAAATAAAATAACGGGCGGGATTCCAAGTATTATATTATGTAACCCCGGAGTCGACTCCAGTTACAAAGAGTGTTTGGAAAAACATGAACATGCCGGGCTCAAAGCGTGGACGATCCGAAACGCAGAATTCTATACAATCAAGGAGCCCCTGTTCGCCAGAACCAATCAAGAAGAGGCATCGTAATGCCAAGAAGAAGGCCCAACGCAGGAAGATATTCCATTTCCAATGCGGCTGTTCAATATTCCATACGAACGGCTGCGTCGAACCACATACATTAGAGAGAGAGGACGCTGTCAAGGGTCTTTTACGATACTTCGAAGAACCCGATGTCGTTCAAAGCAGTGGATATGTCCAGACCAGCCAATCAGGGGGTGTACAAGATAGATTGCCTCTTCAACTACAACCTCCGGAAAGCATTGAGAATCCGGACGTTTACCGCGACAATGTATACATGGCTGACATCCAGTGGTCGCAGAAGCCTATCGGAGACTGTATTTACCCAGCTTATTGCACGCAGGATGACGAACAAATAATCCAGCTTTGGGATTATTAGCCCTGTAAATTATTGTCTCACACTGACCATTGTACTCGACGAGCTTTCATATTATGTAAAAGATTGGCGATGGAAAAATATTTATGTAAATTTTTATTATTAACTCACTCTCAAAGCGTGGACGATCCGAAACGCAGAATTCTATACAGTCAAGGAGCCTCTGTTCGCCAGAACTAATCAAGAAGAGGCATCGTAATGCCAAGAAGAAGGCCCAACGCAGGAAGATATTCCACTTCTAATGCGGCTGTTCAATATTCCATACGAACGGCTGCGTCGAAGAATTCTGCGAAACGGTATGGAAATTGAACTAATATTACAACCCCCGGAAGAGGTTATCTGTAAGTTTTTCAGAATTCACTTACTCTCTCGGATGATGCAAGTCACTCTCCGAAAAACTTTACCCCCGGAAGAGGTTATCTGTAAGATCGGCTTGTTGTATTTCTTTTGACATTGTGCT
This sequence comes from Camellia sinensis, assembly GCF_004153795.1. Lineage (NCBI taxonomy): Eukaryota > Viridiplantae > Streptophyta > Magnoliopsida > Ericales > Theaceae > Camellia > Camellia sinensis. Next base: position 275,220 of record NW_021026159.1, read on the forward strand.
AGCGCAGTGGTCTGCTTGAATTGTCAGACACACAATTCTCTTATGCCATATGGATGCCTAATACACGTTCTTATAGATAGGAGTTCATAAAGTTGGGAAAATAATTAATTTAAAGCGCCGTCGTATTGGGCATATGTGAGGAAGATGTTCTTGTTTTGGACTCTAAAACGACGTCACATTGATGCCATAACTCACTCTCAAATGACGTCACTTACTCTCTCGGATGACGCAAGTCACTCTCTGAAAAACTTTACCCCCGGAAGAGAGTTAGGTAGTGAGTTATATAGGTGCCCCGGAGCGTCCCACTAATATTACCTGGGACGCTCCCTCCGCGCCACGTGTCGTCCCCCAATTGGTGCTCCCTTCCGCAATTCGCGGCGTGTTGTCGTCTAGGGCTTCCGCTCTGCGCCCAGATCTGCGGCTAGGATTAAAAATCTAAAAAGGCAAACGCAAGCAGGAAATTTGAATTTAAAGGCAAGTGCAGGCTGATGGTTTAAACAGTTAGCCTACGTATGGCCCACGACTTGGTTTTTCTGTATCGTTTGTGATCTGTTATTATTCTGTGCCATACGTTATACAGTAACCTAATTTAAGTAAGTTAACTGTTTACATTGACCCATGTCACGGTCAACATATTACGTCTATAAAATAAAATCGATGTGATGCATTTAATGGTGGGTTTCTGACCATCGATTATGGCGACTACTTTTCGGTTTTCACAACGGCGTCCATATACCGCCAGAACTAAATTAAATTTTAGTCGTCGTTGGACAACATCCAGCAGATCTGGTGTTTCCGGACGAAGTTATTTTAAACTACGGAAACATAGTTTCTACAAAAAAAAAAAAACAATTCATGTCTAAATCGTTGTGTGATTCCATTTGGAGGATTGACGATTTTCTCCCGTATGATGAGCCTCATTTTTTCCATTTTGATTTGCCGGAGGTTGGTGCTGAAAGGGATGAACGACCATCCCGAAAATTGAAGCTGTTAGGACTCTACATTCAGGGTGTAGTTTTACGTCAAACTGGTGGTCTTTCCGAACTTGCTGCCGATACGCCTGGACTGGAAAGCGACGTGCGTGATGCCCCTACTCAGGCTGTGGAACAAACTGCAGACATTGATCCATCTGGTATACTTGACAATGGCCAATGTGAATTTGTCGTTGTGTTGGACCGGTTTCCTAATCCTGCGTATACGCCCAAGTTTGAAGATGTTTTCCTGTGGTCCAGTGGTGACCCACGAACTGGTTGTATGGTTAGGGGCACTGAAATAGACCGTTTTGTTGTATTACGGCGTGTCCCCGTTGTTATGCCGCCGCAATCAAATGAATATCCAATTGTTAGCCGTCAAGGCGTTAAAACATTTATCAACATCGGAAAAAATGTTGTATCAGAATTCCGCGATAGTTTAGGTCAATTTAGCGGCGCGTACAATAATATTGTAAAAAATGCAATTATTTGTTATTTTGTGTGGGAATGTCGCACAAAATCGATTGTAAGAGCGCATTTGAATTGTAGATTGAAATATTGTTATTAATAAAATAATTGATTACAAATTGTTTTATAATTGTCTCCGTTGTACATTTGTTTTCTGGGCTGATGCAGATCCTTCCACTGCAGCCTTTACAGCCTCTGAAATTAATTTAGACACCTCATCTGTATTCAGTCGTGATGATTCGGAGTTATTGGATCCGACCTCACTTACTGATGGGCCTATGTCCACTGGGCCGCTAGGCTGATTAATTGGCCCAGTGTTGAATATTGATGGACCGCAAGTCGGCATAATCATGTCGCGCCGACTGAATGATTCAGGCCCATCCCGAATAGAACTTGATGACAATCGTGCCACCATTATCCTTTGGGCCGAAGAACCGTATTGGCCCATTGGTGCTGACAATGTAATTGTGGATCGAAAACGTGATTCGGAATTACAGCGTGTTAGTCTTGCCTTCGCCACTTTCCGCTCCACGTGCCAAATATCCACGTGGCTGTTATTGAATAATTTGGACAAAACAGTTATTAATGGCGGTCGATAAGTAATTTCATCTGGAAAGGCTAATGTTTGGAAAGCCAACGTGGCTTTCATTTTGCAATATTTTACACCGTCATTGATGTTTGTTTGTAGCAATCTGTACGACACTGTCCATGGGCATCCGTTCTTATCTGCAGCAGCATACGCGTTTCCATAATATGTGATGTCTACTAGGCATGAAACTGGAAAAGTAAATCGAGCCTGTAATTGATCATCCGTTCGTCATCGTGTGTCCCGTACTTCGACTTCGACGCGGCCAGTCAAATTAAATGGACATTGTGGCCTGTAGCTTAGCTTGCATTTGTCAATTATCATTGATTTGAATGTGAACTTCTACCATATCGCATCTCTTATCTTTGGATTTGCTATTGATATATTGGAAACAGGTTCGATGTGGCATCTATTATTTTGGTTTCCAAATCCCCCTCATCGTTTTGGTGGAGGTTATCTGTGAGATCGGCTTGTTGTATTTCTTCTGACATTGTGCTAGCGCAGCGGTCTGCTTGAATTGTCAGACACACAATTCTCTTATGCCATATAGATGCCTAATACACGTTCTTATAGATAGGAGTTCACAAAGTTGGGAAAATAATTAATTTAAAGCGACGTCGCATTGGGCATATGTGAGGAAGATGTCCTTGTTTCGGACTCTAAAACGACGTCGCATTGATGCCATAACTCACTCTCAAATGACGTCACTTACTCTCTCGGATGATGCAAGTCACTCTCCGAAAAACTTTACCCCCAGAAGAGAGTTAGGGAGTGAGTTATATAGGTGCCCCGGAGCGTCCCACTAATATTACCTGGGACGCTCCCCCCGCGCCACGTGTCGTCCCCCGGTTTTTGCTCCCTTCCGCAATTCACGGCGTGTTGTCATCTAGGGCTTCCGCTCCGCGCCCAGATCTGCAGCTAGGATTAAAAATCAAAAAAGGCAAGCGCAAGCGGGAAATTTGAATTTAAAGGCAAGCGTAGGCTGATGGTTTAAACAGTTAACCTACGTATGGCCCACGACTTGGTTTTTCTGTATCGTTTGTGATCTATTATTATTCTATCCCAATGCAATCCGATAAGTAATTTCCTCTCATTGATCTTTGTGTACTTGCCGCTGTCAGGTACAGTTATAGCGGTAGGAAATAAACAGATTTATTTCGCAATTGGAAATTAAGCCGTAGAATGTACCTTGTGTGGACCGCTGGGTATATCAGGCTGCTGCATGTACTTGATCACAAACATCCCACAGTCGAAAGTGCTACAAATGAAATGTAACATTCAGTTTCTCGTAAAATATTAGCAGGTTCGTTCAATGAGTGATTCAGGAGTCAAGTCAATGTGATGCAGGGTTTGTGGATTACTCATCTAGCTGTTGTAATGGCCTTTGTACTAACATGTGGATGTCAAAGGTATGCACGTGTACAGCATATTCATTTCCAAATTATAGTTGCAGTAAGTCATGCATTATTTGAACCTGTTGCAGAATGAGACGGTTAGTTTATGTGCAGGATGTGACAGTATGGAAGTAGATTTGTGAAATTCAGCATGACATACCAACATTTTTGCCGCGTTCAGCTTGTTGGTGTCCAGTGTGGCGGATGTCAATGAGGCAAATAGATATGCCACATGGTCTACCATATGTATTTTTAGGCACAACCAATGTACTCCTCTATAATTGAAAGGTATGTAAATCTACACACAAACACAAGTGAAGACATTGTTTAGAGAGCATGCGAACATGTACGCACTTTCATATTTACATTGACACTCATGTAAATGGGATCGACATTCATGTTACCGACGTTCATATTAAATCTACTCACTTCAATGGGATGGACATTCAGATTACCTTCTGACATGCATCAAGTACCCCAGTATATCTGTCATGTCCAAAATATGATTTGACGATATTTTCATGGTTCAGAGGTTGAGTTTAGTCAGCCAAAGTTCAGTCAGCCAAAGTTTTCTGAAAGTCTGCATGTTTATTTAGTATCAAAGTCTGCATGTTTGGTGTGTAAAGTTTAGTCAGCCAAAGTTTTTTGAAAATATGTCTTCTACAATACACAACCGACCTAAAACACTTACTTACCGACAGATATACTGGAAAGAACCACGCAGTATGCCTCCCGTCTTTGTGTACTTGCTACTGTCCGTTAGTCAATTGAACCGCGACCAAGTTGATTGGCTGGAACATTGTAACACACGAGGCAACTTGCGAAATAAGGTTTGCAATTTGTTTAAATGTAATACAAAATAACAATGTCCATACATGGAAATGTCCATCATGCAAATATAGTGGAAATAACATTGTCAGATGCCAGGACTTACCGTGTCGGATAGCCATGCCCCTGGTTTAAGCGTGCGCATGTCACGTCGGATAGCCATGCCCCTGGTTTAAGCGTACGCATGTCACGTCGCATAGCACATTCGCAAGGCATTTCATGAAGATTCATAGACACGGCAATGTCCCTACATTAAACGTATACATGAACCAGTAAGAAGCAACCTACAGCCTAGTACAACTAAAACGTATCTGGCTTAACTCTACAACATAAGATTAGTTTTTTCTGTTGTACAACTATGCCAGATATTCCTGATTCTACGAGGCTCCAATCCAATTAAGATTAGTTTTAAGTTTTGAAAAAACAAAAGTAAAAGGAAAAAGTTTTACATATTACAACTTATGACATGTCCAATAGTATTTGCTAAATAATATGTGAAAATTGAAATGCTCATTTACAGATGAGCAAGTTAAAAAAAAAAATACATATTTTTTACAAACTAGAGCCAACAATATCCCAAAATGATCAAAATGGAAAATGTAAGCAGACTAGAAGAAAATAGCTATGGAAAATTGCATTTCATTATAAGTTTTCAAAAAAAATTGCAAATCATTGGTAAACTTTATTAAGTTTCATAATTAAAATTATAAAGTTTTCCAAGAATTTGTAAATATTTTGTGAAAATATCAGTGATTTGTAATTTTACTGCATTAAATTCAAAGAGAATCCTACATACGACATGGATAAACCCATCATAAACCCATCATAAACCCATCAAAATCATACAGAATGAAAAATTAAAGCACTGATAGGTACAAAAATCAAATAAACATAGCACGACAAATGAAAATTGTGGAATTCAAACTTATTTCACAAATACTACGGAATAGGTTAATTGCGAGTACTAAACTCATCTGTACCTTTCATTTTTTCTGTCGTCAAGTACAGAGTCAACAACTTTCTGTTCGGCCGCTGATAAAACCTCTCTGCTCTCCAGTGTCATCAAGTCCTTCTATCAATATAAACAATCAAGTAACATCAACTCCTCCTATTAATATAAATAGCTAACTAACTGAACACTGTTCAGAAAAGTAATTTACAACATACGTAACATATTCTTATACATCTAAAATTGGTGAAGCGATGTCTAACCTCTAAACAGAACCGCTTCTCCAACCTGTGCAGTTTGGACAGGACTTTGTCCGAAATCTGTAAGACAATTGTACAACATTTGTTACTGCAAACTTGCACTACAATGACAACTATTAAAATACAACACAAATAATGGTTCAATTATGATCAGTAATGATGTCAGCATCAATTGGTAAAGAAACATACGAAAGGTGAAGTGATGTGGCGACTTGGGAATTTTTCTGCAGTAAGTCAAGTACTTATTTTGCTATCGTTGCACGAATGCATATCCCCTACGTCTGTCGCTCCAACACCTCTTCCTCTTCCTCGTCATCTTCCTCTTCATCTTCCTCTTCCTCTTCCCTTTCGTGTGCTTGTTACAATTTGTCCCGCTTCCAATGTTTGGGCAAGCTTACCGGCAGAAGGATGCACATTGTCTGCTTCTTCTCGCATTGGTGGCAGGGTTTGCAAATCATCAAAGGAAGATAAACTCTCTTTTGCAACGTTCTTCATGGCCAGAAACTGAACCGAAAGAGATTTGCTTTCTTCGCTTGCATATATTTCCTCCAAGGCAAGGCCACGGTTGTTGTGCGTGTCCCCAACTTCTTGGACGGTACACAACTGTCCAACGGGCATATCAATTATCTCATTGGACAACATTCCATTCACATTATTGTCCTCCCAATCCACTCCCTGTAAATCTTGAACATTACCCTCATTTGGGCTACCATAGTAAGTTGGGAAGACCAAGCCGCCATCATGCAATTCGACTCCCACGGTAGGGTCAACACCCTTTTCCTCTGCGCGAGGCAATTTTGCTGTTTCCGATAAACCTTCTAGCACTTGCTGCATCATTTGCTTCATTTCAGCAATATGTGTCTGTTCATTAAACGGCTGTTTCCCAGACAATATAGCTGCAACCAGTTCGTTCAACATTCCTTTGAGTTCACCAATGCTGGAGGATATGTTAATGTTATAATTTCTTTGAGTCAACTCTACCTAATCACACAAACACATACATTAACTTACTACGATATTTCATCTTCAAGTAACCTCTGTGAACTGTGTGAAGCATGTGTACTGATTGCTTTTGCTTACCTTTGCATTGTCAACAGCTTCCTTCCCTCGGAAATTGACCAATATGTCCCTTATTTCCGCATTACTGTGAAGCACTTGCTTCATGGTTTCCTTCAGTTCACCAATGTCGGACTCAACCTTGCTCAAACGAACTTCATCAATCCGTGATTTTTGTTTGTTATTGACATGGTGTGTGTCGATTGCGTCATCAATGTCGTTGTTTTCCGCTATTGTTGGATGAAACTTCACCTAACATAGTTGTCAAATTGGGATTCAAATCATGAATGCAAATGGTAATGTACTGAATCGTTAATCGATCTCAACTGTGAATCGTAAAGTTTCGGTCTGCTTTCTTAAGTTGCACACAACGTATGTGTACACACTTTACATATTAAATATATCTAATAAAAATTAATCACTCTATTTGTCTGAAATGAACAAAAAATTTGTTGTAAATGATGCTCATCTGGTGTGGATAAAAACTTCACAGTCGATCCCATGTTTACCACTTTACCTTTTTCCATTTACATAAACAAAGAGAAATTTTCAATTACAAACTAACTAACAATAACTGAACGACAATGTTTTGACATTTGTACAAGGTTAAAAAACCAAAATCTTCAAGCTTTTCCAAAAATCTGACTTCAGGGCTTAACCAAAATTCATTTCGTAATGTAAGTAGTACATAAAATTGAATTTGTAAGGCTACAATATTGTCCACATGGAAACTTCATGTTTTTTCCCCCAAAAGTTCGAGTATTTGAGAGTAAATAAGGAGGGACAAACTGAAAATATTACATACGCTAAGGAATGTGTCACTGTTTGTCACTGCTTGTCACCTAGTCATAGGAACACAAATTCAGTCTGTCACTGTTTCTATAGCACAGGTGGGGCAATGTTATCAAATGTGCACGAATGGGTTGATTACCTCATGTTGCTCCAACATTTGCTTCCTTCCCATACGTCGCCGCGTCTCCCATATTTCGGCATCACCCCAATCATTTAGCCGAGGGATGGAGCGTGTAGTAGCCGACGTACTCTTACAGGGAGGGGCAAAACGATCCAAGTAAAATACCTGCATTATAAGAGGGAAAAGATATTTAGTATACAGTTTCAAGCAAAATAATCTGTATTTGTTAACAATGCATACAACTTACAACACAATCATATCTATGTGTTTATGTGTCTCGATGGCAGAATCCCCATGCAGCTTTCCGGTTAAATAGATAAGCTCTTTGTGGTTACAGAAAATGTGGCACATACAAGTATATTTGTCATGCTGTTCAATAACAGGTAAGTTTGTTTTTCACAACGACTGCCATTTTATTGAACCATATGCACAGCAATGGATGAAATATGTAATCGGCATGGTACAAACAAACAACGGTCAATTATGTTACCATTAGAAGGAAAACACATCCAGTTGCCTCGCGCTGACCTTTCATCTTATACTTCTGAACACCTTTGACAAGGAATTGCAGTGTCAACTTTGCCCAATTACATGCTCGCATACCGGTCATGTCCTTCACGGCATGAACGAATGACAGGCTCAAGGCGGTCATTGTGGTAAGGCACAACATGGCCCCCAACACGTACAGCGCAAACTTTCGCCGAAACTCGTCATCTGCACCATCACTCCCAGTCAGATAAACTCTCAACTGGTTCAAAGGAATGATTCCCTTAACAGCTCCAACCTCTTTGTAGATATTAGGATATGCGTTTATTGAACCAGTGAACTGCACGTCATTGCCTTTTGACCGTATAGCTAATAAGACATGCACTTCCTCACAGGTGAGCCTCAGGCGATGGCCATGAACACTCAACGAACACGTGTCGGGATTGAAGTTCTGTACCAACTATTGGCACAAGTTGTGATCTATACGGGTACACTTGAACCTGAGGAGGCCACCAAACCCAATATCAATGACTGCCTGCTTCTGTGCTTCGTTACACCGGTTCACGATATCAACAATTGCCTTCAACGAAATGCGGACTTGCATTTTACTCTGCAATGTTATTAACGTGAACATTAATACAAAAATTTAACCAGCATTGTGTCGATAGCAGGTCCTCCCCAAATGCAGTTACGAAAACATTAAGCACGTAAGTACCTTTGCAGTTTTCTTTGTAACTTCCTCGCCCAGTTCCTCGGCACTTGCCTTAGCCATGTCCTGAAACCTCTTCTTCTCATCACAGGGGAGTTCCTTCCACCTTTCCCCAATATCCTTTCGGCTCTGTAAGTGTTACACCAACGTGACGCACATACAGGACAAATAAGAACTGTAAGTCCAAAATAATTGTCACCACAAGTTGTATCACTTGCAATGTGTGCACATTTTGTGGTATTTACATATGATTGCATATACAAATTACTATTTCACACACATTTGAAATAAAAACGGACATGAAATTTTACAAATAATCAGAGTTTATAAGAACATGCAATATGGCGTCTATGACTACTGGAAATCGCTGAATGCGACACAATAGAAGAACATGACTGGTGTGCGCATGGAATAGAAGTCCATACTTTGTTATGACAGCAGTCACGTGTTTCCATCACTGTACTCTACTTACTACATGTTTGCACACTAACCATATTCGGTCCGGGATTGTTTGCTTCTCGTCTTTCCTTGAATTATTGCTGGCTGCAACCATTGTCAATTTCGGCGTAAGTATATGTTAGATATGGATGGATATATATACATTTATGTACACAAATCGCAACCATTGACATTTACGGACCAATTTGTGACACAAACAAATTTGGTCCCAACTACATAATAATGCATCCGTAATGTCCAATTTTGGTTGCTAAAAATATAATAACCACATCATTTCTGCAACAAAAATTATAAATGGTCCAAATTATTTTGGCCCTTACTTTTGGTCTCTAAAATCTTAATTTCTTGTGAGTACAAACTGAAATCTGCACAGGCGCAAGCTATGAGTTCAAAATATGTAATGCAGAATTGTGCAAAAATACTGTCACATGTTTCTGACGAGAGGGATTCGTACTGTGAGCCGCTTTGAAGGACACGGATCGAACCTGTAAAAAATAAATGGCCCAAGTGGCCGCTTTCGACGAGGGGGCTCGGTAATGTCAACCATTTTGATTCGTGAACCTTTGCCACTTGGGTTCAATGTTTTCCTTTGCCTGTAACAAATATCAACGTAAATGAAATTTTGTTCAAGGCCAAATTACATCGGTGGTATGTACGTTTTGTGCATCCTATCATCTTCGTCGGTTAACTTTAAAGGCAGTCAATCTTGCCTTGTCATTTCAAAAGTTGTGCCATTTTCGTGAAATTGGTAACGTCGTTTTCCGTTGTCACCGAAAATGATGAACCGAAGTGGTTTAGTATGACTCAGTCAATTATGGATTTCACAATTTCTCTCCGCAGAATACGCGACATGTGCCATATGTGCACATATTCTGGTAAGAAATCGACACAGTTGTAATCCATTACACGAAATTCATGGTACAATTTGAGGCTATCGCAAATGTGTCAAACTCAAATCGCACAACCTCCTGAAGGCAGTACATAACGGCACAATATGCCATACACGAACAGACCGTGGTATTTAGTAGGTACAAGAAACATAACCTTGCAAACCTAAATGTATCAAATACTGAACGACATAAACTCACAGTTGCTTCGCATTGTCTGACATGTCGCCCATATCCAATTACGATAATTCCTGCAAAGAATTGCATGCAATATTCATAAGGATGCAGAAAGAACGTTACTCCCAAATTGTAACAAAACGAAATTGACTGTTAACAACTTACAATCAACGGACCATTGAGTCGTACGTGCATTGTACGAGTGGTACTTTTCGTTTATTTTCAACTACGATATGTTGTCGTTAATTTATGCAGATATGGCATGCCACTGTTTTACGAAAATTAATTGGCCATAGGTTGTTCTCGTTTTCTAGTATTTACGACGACAACTTCGTCTTGGGCCGCTGATAAAACCTCTCTGCTCTCCAGTGTTATCAAGTCCTTCTATCAATATAAACAATCAAGTAACATCAACTCCTCCTATTAATATAAACAATTAACTAACTCACCACTGTTCAGAAATGTGATTTGCAAAGTACATAACACATCCTTATGCATCTAAAATTGGTGAAGCGATGTATAACCTCTGAACGGAACCGCTTGTCCAACCTGTGCAGTTTGGACAGGACTTTGTCCGAAATCTGTAAGACAATTGTACAACACAAATAATGGTTCTATTATGATCAGTAATGCTGTCGGCATCAATTGGTAATGAAACATACGAAAGGTGAAGTGATGTGGCGACTTGGGAATTTTTCGGCAGTAAGTCGAGTACTTATTTTGCTATCGTTGCACGAATGCATATCCCCTACGTCTGTCGCTTCAACACCTCTTCCTCTTCCTCTTCCTCTTCCTCTTCCTCTTCCTCTTCCTCTTCCTCTTCCTCTTCCTCTTCCTCTTCCTCTTCCTCTTCCTCTTCCTCTTCCTCTTCCTCTTCCTCTTCCTCTTCCTCTTCCTCTTCCTCTTCCTCTTCCTCTTCCTCTTCCTCTTCCTCTTCCTCTTCCTCTTCCTCTTCCTCTTCCTCTTCCTCTTCCTCTTCCTCTTCCTCTTCCTCTTCCTCTTCCTCTTCCTCTTCCTCTTCCTCTTCCTCTTCCTCTTCCTCTTCCTCTTCCTCTTCCTCTTCCTCTTCCTCTTCCTCTTCCTCTTCCTCTTCCTCTTCCTCTTCCTCTTCCTCTTCCTCTTCCTCTTCCTCTTCCTCTTCCTCTTCCTCTTCCTCTTCCTCTTCCTCTTCCTCTTCCTCTTCCTCTTCCTCTTCCTCTTCCTCTTCCTCTTCCTCTTCCTCTT
>NW_021026159.1:287883-300411 GCF_004153795.1 Camellia sinensis
AAAACTTGTTTGATAATTTTTTTGGTTTATAAATGGTTGTCTCAATTTATAAATTTGAGGAAAAAACGTAAACTCAAAAAATGAGTTTACGTTGGTTTTTAAATAGAAATTTAAAAATTTGACTAACAATTTTTTTTTCAAATAATTTTTCTTTAAAATAATTTTTTTTTCAATTATTTTTTTTCCAATTAATTTTTTTAATTAATTTTTTTTCAATTATAATGTGTATGAGCCCATTGTCATAAAAAATATAAAATAAGTATAATATTTTAAACCTGAACAAACATATTTTTTAGTTTATGTTTTTAAAAATTTTCAAACATTTTGTTCAAACCAAATGCGTTTGTAGTTTATGTTTTTCTAAAAATAAACAAAAACTACTTTATAAAATTTTTGTAAACATAAACCAAAAACGTAAACGTTACCAAACGCGGCCTAAAAACTCCTTAATTCACTTTTCCTAAACGTAACACTCCAATCAATATAATACTAAAAAATTCATTAGTATATTTTTCTCAAATATAAATGAAGAGCTTATCCTGAAGATGGAAGAATCGACCAAAACAAATGTAGCTTTGAAAGTTGCTCCAAAATTGGCTTGGTTTCAAGATGATCATATTGCTTGTCTTATTACGGTTTTTGATCTAGTTTCACAGTAAGAACACCACTTCCAAAATGTTGCGCCACCACCCTTAATATTGTGAATGAATGAATGATGAATTTTTTTATGAAATGATTTGTGAATAATTCTATTTCCATATGCTAATTCTTCTCACTACACATATTTAATGAATATTTTTTCAGTACACACATTATAAAAATATAAATTCTCGATGCACATCTCTATATTCCAATATTACCCGCATTTTCAATTTTAAACCCTAAGGTTACGTTTGGTTTCAATTTTTGAATCAATTTTTTGAAATTTTTATGAGAAAAATATAAGTTAATTTGACAAAAATAAATATCAATTTTTTTTTAATTTTTTAATTTTTTTGCCCATAAAAAGATGGAACCATATTGAAATAAGAAGTTTTTTATTTATTTATTTCTGAAAATATATTCTAAAACTATATCAAGCAGAGTCTAATTCAATGGTATTTTAGAAAAAAGGTTTGAGTGGAAGAAGATAAGGATATTATGGTATTTTTATTCTAGGACAAAATTGTATTAATAAATTTTTTTATTTAGTATGTGAACTAAGTGGAATTAGTGTGTGGAAATAAAATTACCCATGATTTGTGTCTCTATTAGTTTATTTTCTGCTATACTTCAAAGCTAATCTTGTAATGCTCCCAAATTATAGCAATATATATTCTCATAACCTTCAACAGATACAATTGTAATAACCTTCAACAGATACACTTGTAATACTCAACAGATATACGGATACTCATAAGATTCAATCATTCATTAAAGACAATATTACCATAGCATTCTCTTTTTCATTAATTCCTTTAATGTAGCAAAAAGATGACATCACATGCATTAATCACTACAGCCTGAAAAACACCGTAAAACATTACAGCGACGTTTAAAATTTTCGTCATTGATACGGCTATCGCAATAACTTTACAACGTTTGAAAACCATCGCTAAAACTATTAGACGGCGTTTTTTAAAACGCCACAAAACCTTAGACGTCCGCTACTATTTCCAACACAAACTAACATATGACGTCACCATGATGTCATTTAGTGGCGTTTTTTTGAAAAACTCCACTTTTGTTTTTTGTTTTGTTTCTCTCTGTCTCTCTTTCTCTTTCCTCTTCGCTTCCTGATTTTGAAATATGAGAAGAATTACAATCAATATTTTGTCAAAAGCATAGCATTTCAGAAGATATACACTGAAAGATTCAACACAGTTATGAGGCCCCGTTTGCCAAGATTCTGAAATATAGCACAATCCTAAGAATTTAACTAAGAAGGCAGCTTGAAAATTTAATTATGAATACAAATGGCTCAAATTCACACAATAATATTTGAAAAGTTTGGATATAAATACTACTTTTGATTACTTAAGAGATTCCATCAACAAATAAATTCACAATTTGGTGAACAAATCCTCCACTAGACTGAGTGAGCATATCTTCCACAATGTCTATCATAAGACAATATTTCATAACCAAAATTAAGCACCTACCAAGTGCCAACCTAAGTAGCAGCATGGAAAAGCAAAATAACAGTCCACAGCATAGCATGATAACCATAATACTCTTTGTCCATGAGCTCGCTGCATGTCATAAGCACCTCAAGCTGTAAATCACAGAATGTAGTAAGCCCTTGTATAGATCAATGTAAAAAAAATAATAAAATATATAATTTAAAAACATATATGATAAATCATACACCTTGCACTTTTGTGCAAGAACATTAAGCCTTTTGGCAACTTATATTCATTCTACCCTTTTGAACATACTTTTTGTGCACTCATTAAAGCTAATAACTTGTAATTCAGGCAAATTCAAGTCACGAACTACATTAAACCAAAATGCAAAATTTATCAAATACAGAGTGGGATAAAAAAGTAACCTTGATGGAATACACTTGAATAAGGCTACAGTCTAATTAGCCTCTGCTAAATCAACCTTTTAATTGGGTATACGAATTCAGCTCTGCACATGGGACATTACCTTCATTTTTGCAATAATCAAAAGTCTCAAACACATTTTCTTATTATTTTAGATCTGTTTTAACATAAAAATCCAAGTAAAACAAATTTAATCCACAAAAGTTCTAACCTTGAATTCAGTACACTCCAGCGGTCTTCTTTCATTGAATTTGTCCTATCTACTTCTTCTTCTTCTTTCCTTTCTTTGATATGTGAACCTACATTTGATAAGAACAAATAACATGAATAAAATGTTATATTGAAAATTTCATAATTAACTATTTACTCACTTCCTCAGATGAACGATGGCTATTAAAGGATGAGGTGTATGCATGGGATTGTTGTTGTGAATGCACATGTGTAGCATCTGGTGCAACAGGCCCACCCATGTCCGGTTGAGACTCCAATTGCCCTATTCGTGCTTGTTGAGCTTGGATTGTGCTTTGCATCTCCATTTGTACTTTCTGATGATTAAGAATAGTATCTATCATCTCCTTCATTTGCATCTCCATGTGTGCTTTATATTGGTTAAGTTGCTCTTGGATTTGTGTTTGGATGATACGAGTTTGTTCTTGTGATTGCCTATATCCACCTCCACAGACATCTGTCGAAGGACCCAATCCATATGTTCGAACATAACCAGGTCGCTCGGGCCCTAGAACTTGTGTGATAATATCTTTATTTGTAGCATTAGGTTGCGCTCTAAGCTCCTTTATTTGTGTTTGCAATTGTTAATTAGTTAATTAGCAACCAATAAAATTTATATTAACAGAATTAATAAGAGTATCATGAAAATAATCATAGCTGCAAAGTATATAATAATGGTGCTGCAAAGTATATGATGATAAGCCATAACTGTGAGAGCGAGAGAGAGAGAGAGAGAGAAGCAACTGTAACATGCCCAGGAGGTACCTGTGCGCGTTAAACAGTTCGGACCCTTGGTCTCTTTGCTCTAATCTCACTAGTGCAATGTGAAACATAGATAAGAGTCCAGATTTGACAACTTTTAGAAAATCCATTTTATTGCTAAGCCTTTTGCAAGAAATGAACTGCGTCATCAGATCTCAGAGTCGCCACCTAATATTTTTGAAAAATTATGAAACCCATGACTCGTGCCAAGGCCACTATTCGTCATAACCAAAGTTGTCTCGGTTCAGAACTTTAGGTATGAGAGGGGAATGTCATTAATTGGGACTCTTACTCACCCGATCAAAAGATTGGCCTTTACTAAACCATGATATGAATTTTATTTATTTTATATGTTCATATTTTGATTATTTAATAAATCCTAAAAATTACTATGTGAACCACACAAGTATAGACTGTGTCATTTATTTTGGAATAATTTGATTTTATATAGTTTTGAAAGAGTTTTGGAGATGTACAGCCTAAATAAATTGAGTTTACAAAAAAATTAAGCGACACAACCTCCATCCACTGACATTCATACAGTTATATCAAGTAAGCAAGTAGCCACATGGTAGGATGCTCAAACATAATAAGAAAAACGCACCAAACGGGATGCTAAAGCATAAAAACTTATATATTCACCGATATCCCTCAAACAGCTACAAAACAAAGTTAGTAAAACATGCATGATCTTATATACAACATCCTAATGCAATTCAGTTATGAGATGTAACTAAAGATTTGACTTCTAAAATATAACATGTGAATCATCTCAAGAATATGAGGTAGCGCACATAATTACATATGAATTGATTAAATCTACAAATGCAAACTTAGCCGAATCAAGATGCATGAAACATAGATGCAAAGCATAGATATAATGACAAAAAATAAAATAAAATAAACATGATGCATATTCACAAATAAGGAAAGTAAGTAAAAGAACGAGATAGAAAGACGTGGGGCGGGAAATTATTACAACACTTTGAATAAATTATTACAAACCAAGTTAAAGGGGGGTGAGAAGAATATTACAACAAAATAAAAACCTCACAATACACTCAAAATAAATTTTTTTAAAAAAAAGTTTCATGTGCCTTGGAAACCATTGGAAATTAGTTAATATTGGAAGATAACGCCGTCTTGTCCAAAATAAACTAACCGGCAGGCCAAATAGGTCCGCCGGCTAATTAGGCCTAACAAAACTTATTCTATTGCGAAACCAAGAAAAGGAACAAACAAGAAATATATAGGTGACTCAACTAACCACTACCAGTTACATTAAAAACAAGAAAACAAATATAAAATAAAAAAAGTGCAAACTTACAACAAAACTAACATGAATCTAAAACAAGAAAACAAATATAAGGTAGAACGTTCAAGAATACAATAAAAATAATATGAGACTAAAACAAGAAAAATATAAGTTAGGAAGTGCAAAATTACAACATAATTACTATGAAACTAAAACAAGAAAACAAATATAAGATAGAACATGCAAGATTACAACAAAACTAACATGAACCTAAAATAAAAAAAAAAAACAAATATGATGTAGAACATGCAAGATTACAACAAAACTAATATAAAATTAAAGCAAGTGACTAAAAATAAAAAAATAATTATGAGTTAAACAAACCACTTAGATTACAACAACACACTATGAAATATAAAGTAAGAAAATAAATATGAGATAAACACACCACTTGGATTATAACAAAACACTATAAATAAGAAGCAAGAAAACAAATATGAGATAGAAAATATAAGAAAATGAAAGACTAGAAATTCACCTTCCAAAGAAAGATTGAACCTTTTGATTTTCAAACTTCCTCTTGATCACCCTCAAGTTTAGGAAGTGTGTTCTCAATCCTCAATTTGAAACTAGAATGGAACTCTAGGTATGTATGGTGGAAAAGTGGCTAACTCTCTTATTTTTTTCACTTTCAGCAACACTCACTCTTCCTTTGATCAATCACTACTGAAATTTAGCTATTTCAGAATTTTTGGAGGAGTTTTGGGTGTAGGAAAGATGAAACTTTAGTTTGTATAGAAGGAATGAGGTATATATGGAAGATAGGAGTATTTTTGGCTCAAAAACTTAAATTTTCTCTCTTTTTTCACCATTTTCTCATGACATGAATGAATGGGCCAAAGGCCGTTTTGACATGAATGAGTGGGCCGAAGGCCGTTTTGACATGAATGAATGGGCCAAAGGCCGTTTTGACATGAATGAGTGGGCCGAAGGCCGTTTTGACATGAATGAATGGGCCAAAGGCCGTTTTGACATGAATGAGTGGGCCGAAGGCCGTTTTGACATGAATGAATGGGCCAAAGGCCGTTTTGACATGAATGAGTGGGCCGAAGGCCGTTTTGACATGAATGAATGGGCCAAAGGCCGTTTTGACATGAATGAGTGGGCCGAAGGCCGTTTTGACATGAATGAATGGGCCAAAGGCCGTTTTGACATGAATGAGTGGGCCGAAGGCCGTTTTGACATGAATGAATGGGCCAAAGGCCGTTTTGACATGAATGAGTGGGCCGAAGGCCGTTTTGACATGAATGAATGGGCCAAAGGCCGTTTTGACATGAATGAGTGGGCCGAAGGCCGTTTTGACATGAATGAATGGGCCAAAGGCCGTTTTGACATGAATGAGTGGGCCGAAGGCCGTTTTGACATGAATGAATGGGCCAAAGGCCGTTTTGACATGAATGAGTGGGCCGAAGGCCGTTTTGACATGAATGAATGGGCCAAAGGCCGTTTTGACATGAATGAGTGGGCCGAAGGCCGTTTTGACATGAATGAATGGGCCAAAGGCCGTTTTGACATGAATGAGTGGGCCGAAGGCCGTTTTGACATGAATGAATGGGCCAAAGGCCGTTTTGACATGAATGAGTGGGCCGAAGGCCGTTTTGACATGAATGAGTGGGCCAAAGGCCGTTTTGACATGAATGAGTGGGCCGAAGGCCGTTTTGACATGAATGAATGGGCCAAAGGCCGTTTTGACATGAATGAGTGGGCCGAAGGCCGTTTTGACATGAATGAATGGGCCAAAGGCCGTTTTGACATGAATGAGTGGGCCGAAGGCCGTTTTGACATGAATGAATGGGCCGAAGGCCGTTTTGCCATGAATGGAAACCCTGATGGGCCAAAGGCCAGAATGTTTGGAACTACAGTTACTTGACTTGCATTTCGTATAGTTATATATATATATATATTTTGTTGTTAAACAGAAGTATGAATTGGGCCCAAGGCCGTTTGGAGCATGTTGTTCTACATATTGTTATGTAACTGTTATATTTGATATTATTCACTGGCCTATCGCTCACGCTTATTCATGTATTTGTAGGTGAGCCAAGGGAAGTCCAAACCCAGCCCCAGTGAAGTCTGCTAGAAACAACAAGAGTTTTGGGAGAGTCAGCCTTGTGCCTCGCGCATGAGACCATCCTTGCCCTTTCACTATGTACCTATGTTTTGTCTTGTTGGCAAGGACCTAGTGCATGTCTGTACATAGTTTGTTATAGGTTGACTCGTTTTGGACGATCCTGTCTGTAATGAATTTTGTGAAACCGTACTTTTGATGTGAGTTATTAACGTATCTGAGTATGGTTTGTTTGATGTGCATATAAGCACGGCTCTATGGACAAAGTTTTTAATTTTGCTTCCGTTTGGCCCCCATTAACTCTGTTAAAATACGTTTACAATAGTTTGAGGCCGTAGGTAATCTCATGATTACTGGCCGGTTACGTCCTTAACCCACGGGGGCGGGTTCGGGTCGTGACAGCTGTCTTGCTTTTGCTCCCCTCCATACACGTGTATGGAGGGATCTCCCTCTTATGAAGCTTGTCTTGTAAGCTTTACAAGATAAGGAGTGCCATATAGAGAGAGAGAGAGAGGTCTCTTGGCAAAAGAGGTTAGACATTTTGAGATATTTTGAGAGCTTAGACAGCCATTGTTAGGGTTTGAGATCTAGGGTTAGGGTTTGTTACACCTTATCTTTCTTTTTTTTCCCTCTTGTGTGTGTTTTAGTGTGTTTAGTCCATACTATTGCACACAAAGTGTTTCACCTTCCTTTGGCTCTTGAGGTTCTAAGGGACTGGTTTTGAAGTTTTGGTGTTGGATTCAAGCTAAGGAAGGCCATTGGAGCACCATTTGTGAAGGGATCATCAAGGGTAAGAAACTTACACCTTTATTCCCCATTTTTGCATTGATTTTCTACCTGTCTTAGAGCTGTTTTTGTGCTTATTGTATAACATAAAAAAGTTCTGTTTTTAGACCCTCTTTATTGTTTATTAAGAGTGTTTTGTTTGTTAAGGGTGTTTTGTGGTTTGGGTAAGTTTGAACACCCTTAGGCCTTAAAAAGCCTCATTTTGTGCCCTTTTGTGCTAGCTCCGGGATTTTGGTGTTGGGTCTCTTCACCACTGAAATCCCTCAAGATTTCAGTGGTGAAAATTATGCCTTGAAGTCCCAAGAAGGAGAGGGCCACCCCCTCTCCTTGTTGTCCTTGAAAAGGACATATTTTGGTCTCTAAAGAGAGCCTATGCTTGAGTGTGTGTTGAGCATGTTTAGGCTGTTTTTCATGCTTATATATCCATAATATAACATGATTTTAAGTTGGTTTTGGTACTCCATGCATGCTTAGCATAGTTGCCTTGTAATGCCTTGTTATGCCTTAACATGTCTTAGGTTGTTAGCCTTTGTTGGAGCATGTTTTAGGCTTAGTCTTGTGAAGATTTTGTGCATGTTTTGCCATGTTCTAGGTCTGTCCTAGGTTGTTTGGGTCGAATTTGGCATGCATCATATAGCTCCTTTGTATTTAGGCTTGTTGGCCTTGAGCATATGAATGTATAGCATGGCATCTTTGCATTGTTTTGGTGATTTGGGGCCACCCTATAAGCTATTTCAGTTCCATTTTCATGCTTGCTTGATTGCCTTGCATGCCCCGTTGATGCTTTGGAAGCATGTGTTGCATGCTCCTTGTTTTGACCACTTGTGCATGCCTCTAAATTTGAGCCACTTAGATGCCATCTAAGGAATCCTATAGCCTTGTTTTAACATGCTAAAAATCTATTTTTAGTTGTTTAATGCATGCCATGGTTGTTGTGCTAAGTGTGCTTCAAAGCTTCATGACTTGTCTCAAGTATTTGGGCCATTTTGCATGTTAATGTTATCTTGTTTTGTTGCTTGGTTTGGCACCATCCTAACATGACTTCCAATGCTTATGTTGCATGCTAAATTAGTCCATGATTCCTACTTTCAAATGTGTTTGAGGGTTGTCCAATTTGTGCCTAAGTGTTGGCCTTTCAACACGTGTATGTGTGCATGTGTATTTGGTCATTCATTATAGCATTATGGCTACTGTTTTTAGGCCTATTTAGAGTTGCCTAATTCATGTTTAAGTCCATCTCTCCATCTATTTGCATTGCCATATGTATGCTTGTATGCTTGCATAAGTTAGTTGCCATGCCATGTTGCATCCTTAGCTTGCATGCTTAGGTTGCATTGCATCTTGCATGCATGCCTTGTTCCTTGACTTGATGATAGGAATTGGGCCTTGTTTGGTTTGATTGGCTTGCATTGCATTTGAAATCAAAGTTGCATACTTGGTTCTTTGGGCCATCATGCATGGAAATGCGTGATTGGTGGTCCGAGAATCGAGGTACATGCCCTTTTGAGTCATTATCATGATAAGGGACATGGTTGGTGCATATATGCCTTGAATTGTGCTGCCATGCATTGCCTTGCCCTCTGTTGCTGTCATTTGCAGATTCTGCAGGAACACTCTGCCGACCGGCAGTGTAAGGTGACGACCGGCAACAATTTCTCTACCGACAGCTTCATTTTGTGCCGATGGCCACGCACCACTGCCGGTGGTAATTCCACTCAGCCGATGATATCCCCCAGTGTCCTGAGAGGCATCCCTGAGAGTTTTGACAGCCTCCAGAGGAGTGAAGGAAGGAAAACAGAGGCAGCCTACGCATGGCGGCGCGTTTCACGAGGCGTTTTTCCTGTTTTATTAGTTTCAGTTATTTGCTTAGTTGATTAGGCAATTTGTAATATTAATTAGCTTGCGTAGTTAATTAATTTATAATATTTATTTGGTTCCTCCGAGTGAGGGCAAATATGTAATAAGTGTGGGTGAGTGGTGTGTATGTCTTCCAATCCCCACTTCTTTCTTCCCTTTTATTTACCTGCTTTAATGGTTAGTATTAGGCATATTTAAAATTAGCATACCTTATGCAATGCATGCGTGCATTCACACATTTGTCTTGCATGCACCGGGCTCGGTACATCACGCTAACTGCATTTGTACTTTCAATTCCAAGTTGAGTACTTGTTAGTTGCAGCATTTCACATGCCATCTTTAGGATAGCCGAGCCTGTTTAGATTGCATCTTTGCATGTGTTGCATTAGCCATCTCAACATGAACTAGGATCATGCACATGATTACTAACTAATCAAACCCCAAGTAGACCAGAGTAAAGAAAGCCAAGAAAAGAAGCGAACCATGCTACACCAAGCCAAGAAACTCACTAACAAATAAAGACTTGATACAATCAGATAGCGAGTGGCCAGACAGCAAGCATGGGACCTTGAATCAAGAAGGACACCAGCAACTATTGTTAACCCCACTGGCATCATTTGGACCCCTCTACTTGCTGGAAGTGTTCGTTGGAGAGATGTGGAAGCTCTTCGTAGATGGAGCATCCCAAACCAGCACGGCGCCAGGACTTGCATAGTCCTCAATCTCACCAGCCCCAACCACGATCTAGTTGTGGGAGCAAGCAGTCAACCTTAGCTTTCCCAGCATTCCAAACAACGAAGCAGAGTATGAAGCGCTTCTTGCAGGTCTCAAATTCAGCATTCTACATGAAGGCACCGAGCTAATGGTTTATAGTGACTCACAACTGGTGGTAAACCAAATTTTCAAGCGACTAAGAAGGAAAGGATGACAGGATTGGCTAAGCACCAGATTAGTTAGAAAGAGATCAAGAAATTTGACAGTAGTAAGGAATAGAACAGATTGGCAGGGGAGGAAAACAACAGAGCAGACGAACTAGTAGGCTTTGCTTTAATGACAAATTAACATCCATCCCTTATCCCGCTGCTAATAGGACTACCTACCAAGACCAAGATGAAGACCCCGAAGCAGAAGAGATTATGTTGCGCCAAACTAGGCCCTCTCATGAGTATTCCCATTTCATACTGTTCTTTAAAAGACGGCGTTTTACCGAAAGAAAAGAAAGAAGCCAACAATCAGAGCAAAGTCGCAGTCGATTTTGGCTTCTCCCCTTCTTAATTGCATTGTACAAAAGTCATTCTCAGGACCTTATCTTAAAGTGTGCCACCCCAGCAAAGTGGAAGCATTCTTGTTCGAGATACACGAAGGTGTGTGCGAAGTCCACCAAGGAGGGTAAGATCTTTAGCTTACAGAGCCATTTCTCAAGAACACTGATGGCCATACATGCAGGCAGACTCGGAGAAGTATGTGAAGAAGTCGGAGAAATGTCAGAAGTTCGCACACCAAATACATCAGCCAGCCAGAGAGCTCCTTACCAATTGACCAGCCCCATGGCCCTTCGCAAAATGTGGGGCTTGGACATAGTAGGACCACTTCTAAAGCCCAAGAAACAGGAAGTTCTTTCATCACAGCAACAGAACTACTTCATAAAGTGGGTTGGAAAGTAGAAGCATTGGCATCAATCAGGGGGAAAAAAAAGATGTAAGAAGTTCGACTGGCAGAATATTATTACTCGGTTTGGCATACCTAAAAGCCCTAATAACAGACAACGGGCCTCAGTTTGATGGCCAGAAATCTTTAAAGGCTTTTGTGAAGAATTACAAGATAGAGTTCTAATATTCTACACCGGCATATCCCCAAGTAAATTGGCCAAGACATTCAAACAAGGTTGTCTTGGATGGATTTGAGAAGAGGGCTTAGAAAAAGAAAAAGGCAATGTGGGCCCAGAAGGAACTGCCTCATGTCTGTGGCTTACCGTACCACACCTCGGCGATTCAACTGGAGAACACCATTCTCTTTAAGCCTATTGCATGGAGGCCAGTAATCCCACTGAAGTTGGGCCTCCCCACAAATTAGAAGCGAAAATTATGATCCAGACTTGAATGGAGAAACCATAGGCATTGGAGCTCGACCTCGCCGAAGGAAAAGAAGAGAAAAGAGCACTTTAACATTGCCTCATACCAAACAAGAGTTTATCAAGAAAATACAACAAAAACAAGTTGCATCCAAGGTCGCAATTCAGGATCGGAGATTCGGGTACTACTTGTAACAAGGTCCGCGAAGGGGGGACCTTCGCTGCCTACAGTTCGGACTTCGCGATTTTGTTGTTCGCGGTTCTTAATCTGAACCAAAGAGTCCAAAATTCTGGCAAATCGTTTTTGAGAAACAGATTTTTGAAAAAGTTAGTGCCAAACATTCGGACTGCTTGCCAGATACAGAGTCGCCACCAAAATATTTTTAAAATGGGGAAATTTAGGAAACCCTGACTCGGTGCCGAAGGCCACCATGTCCGTCATTCACCGGAGTTGGTCTCGGCTCGGGAGCTTGGGTACGATCGGAAGTCAGCTATGAGCACCCCCTTTCGCCCGGTCGAAAGACCGGCCTGCTAACTAACCATGATATCCGATTTTAAAACGTTATGCGTTTCTTTATTCCAATTATAGCCCTAGACATTACTTAGTTATGCGCGCAGCAAACAATAGTATTAGACTAGATTGCCTATTTGGAAAGGAAACATTGCATTATCCGTTTGTTTTGAAAATGCTTTAAATTTTGCTACTCGCAAGTAGGCTAAAAACCGGGATTTTCAATTGAGTTTTTTCCAACTCAAAACAATCCAACCTTCACCCACAGGGCATTTCAAATAGTTTATCATATAAGCATTTAGCCGCCATGGCAAGCATTACTGGCCATGGCAACACTTAACACTTATGCAGGGGATCGCTAAAGCATAATACTTACATCGTACTCCGTGCCAAACAGTAAAC